>PVJS01031584.1:0-23304 GCA_004027185.1 Glis glis | reverse complement strand
AGTATTGAAAAAAAAAAAAAAAAAAAAAAAAAAAGAAGGGGGAGCCAGGCCTCCTTGGCTCTGGAATCTTGGGTATGTGACTTCCCTCCTGGCCTCAGTTTCCCCGTCTACACAGCAAGGGACTTGGGCAGGAAGATTTCAAAAATCTCATCCTTTTTTTGTTGGTGGTGGTGGTTGGTTGTTTTTTGTATGTGAACTTTGGAAATAAAAATTTAATGAGTCGCACTTTGGTAGAAGAATGTGTACACACGTGTACACACTCTCCCTGTCACCCAGCACTCACAAGACCAGCTCCCGGCTTTGGACCCTCGCTGCTTTCCCGGTGCCTTACTCACTTTGTCCTTAGTCCCTGTGACCAGAGTAGAGGTGACCCTGATATGCAATTAGAGATGCTGAAACTCTGAAGGGTCAGTCAGCTTGCCTCAGACCAGACTGTGATGGGTAGCAGTACCAGCATGTGAGTCCAGTCCTGTCCTTGCTACCGTGCTGTACTGTCCCCTTAAAACCCATCCTGAGTCAACCTTCAGATGAACGATGCCCAGATAAGCCAGGCATGGTGGCGCACGCTTTTGATCCCAGTACTTGGGAGGCTGAGACAGGAGGATTACAGGTTCGAGGACAGCCTTAGCAAGTAGTGAGACTCATCAACCTAGTGAGACCCTGTTTCAAAATAAAGAATAAAATATAGGGCCGGGGGTGTAGCTCGGAGGTAGAATGCCCCTGGGTTCAATCCCTGGTACCACAAAAATAAATAAATAAATAAACAAACAAACAAATAAATAAATAAATAAAAACAAAATAAGGCTGGGGTTGTAGCTCAGAGGTAGAATGCCTCTGGGTTCAGTCCCCAGTACCAAAAGAAAAAAAGATGCCCAGATAAGAACCACAACCAAGTCCCCATCGCCTCCCCCCGCGACCAGCAGCCTCACTAAGGACGTTCACCCTTCATTCAGCTCAGATGCCAGCAGGCGAGGTGGCTAGCTGGCCCCTCCTTTGTGACCTTCTTTCTTCATGTCCCCAGGCCCGGGTGCCCTTCTAACAGCACCCCCTCTCTGCTGTCCTCGATCCTCTCAGGGGTCGTGAACACTGTCGCAGGGTCTGAAGAGTCAAGACCAGGCCTGTGACACAGCCTGATGGTACGACCTTGAGCAGGTCCCTGAGCTTTGCAGGGCTTTGGTTCTGTGATAATGTGCCTGAAAAAAGTAATTTTTTTAGCCCCATGGCTTTGGTTCCTAGTACATGAATCGACAGAGGGATAATGGGCCTGTGCGCCTCCTCTGTTAGCTAGATTTGGGGTCAAGCCAAACCAGAGGTGTGTTGTCCCCCGCAGATTCCCCGACACCATGCTAATGTCCAGTCCCATCATTATACTTTCAGATTCATTCCAAGGAACACCTCGATCCATAGAGCGCTGCCAGCACCCGTCCAGCCTGGGGGTGGGGCAGCATGCGGAGAAAGCCCAAAGCTGGCCACCAGGTTGAAGCCAGGCTCCAGCACGTGATAGGGGTAAGCTACTTTCCTCCTCTGTGAAATGGGAATAATAGTGGTATCAGTCTCAGAGAGCTGATACCACTGTGAATCCACAGAGAGGGTTCAGAACATGCCCTGCACACAGTAAGTACTCAGTAAACACCAGCGCCCGCGACCGCCCTCCTTGAAGCCCCTAATCAGCTCTGCCCTCTTCCTCTGTCCCTCTCTAGTTTACCACTCCACCCTAGTCACTCTACGCGCATGCTCCTGGCAGTTTTGTACACCAGGACGCTGGAGGTGGGCTGGACAGGGGGTGACACCTGAAGCTTCCCTCTCACCTGGCCTTCTCAGAGCCAGCCCTGCCTCCAGGACTTGTCCACCTTGGGGGGCCCTCCCCAGCATGCCCATGGCTGACTCTGGGCCTTCCTTCCACACAGTCAGTGCTCCAACCGGTCTCTGTTTGATGGCATCCTCCTCTCCCCAGCTGCCTGGGCTGCAGTCCCACCACACCGCGCTATTAAACCTGCTTCAGAAATGCCTTGCCCCAAGCCAGGTGTGGTGGCGCACACTTGTAATCCTGGTACTTGGGAGGCTGAGACAGGAGGATCGCTGATTTGAAGCCAGCCTCAGCAACTTAGTGAGGTCCTCTGCAACTTAGTGAGACCTTGTTTCCAAATAAAAAATAAAATAGGCTGGGCGTGGTGGCGCACGCTCGTAATCCCAGTACTTTGGGAGGCGGAGACCAGAGGATCCAGGTTCGTGGCCAGCCTCAGCTCTTTCTCTCTCTTTCTCTCTCTCCCTCTCTCTCTCTCTCCTTAGTGAGGCCCTCCGCAACATCGTGAGATCCGGTTTCAAAATAAAGTATAAAAAATAGGGCCGGGGGCGTAGCGCGGAGGTAGAACGCCCCTGCGTTCAATCCCCAGTACCGCAAAAAAATAAATAAATAAATAAAAAATAAATAAATAAATAAAATAAAATAAAATAGGTCTGGGGGTGTAGCCCGGAGGTAGAAGCCCCCCTGGGTTTCATCCCTAGTACCACAAAATAAATAAATAAATAAATAAATAAATAGGGCTGGAGCAAGTTGCTTCCTCTCTGAGCTGGCTCCTACATCTCCATAGTAGAAACAATGAGTGCACCCTCCAGTAGCAAATGCTAATCAACCAATCAATCTCTCTCTCTCTCTCTCCCATTTATTTTTTATTTTTGGTGCTGGGAATGGAATACAGGGGTATTCTACCTCCAAGCTATACCCCCAGACCTATTTTATTTTTTATTTGGAAACAGGGCTCACTAAGTTGCTGAGGCCGGCTTTGAACCTGTGATCCTCCTGTCTCAGCCTCCCAAATACTGGGATTACAGGCATGCACCACTATGCCTGACTTTTTTTTTTTTTTTTTTTGCGGTACCAGGGATTGACCCCGGGGGGGTTTTACTTCCAAGCTACACCCCCGGCCCTATTTTTTATACTTTATTTTGAAACCGGGTGAGGCAGAGGGCCTCACTAAGTAGCTGAGGCTGGCCACGAACCTGGATCCTCCGGTCTCCGCCTCCCAAGTACTGGGATTCCAAGTGTGTGCCACCACGCCCGGCTCCTGACTTTTTTTTTTTACATGGGGGTATCACTATGTTGCCCAGGCTGACCTTGAACTCCTGGGCTCTAGTGATCCTGCCACCTCAGCCTTCCAAGTAGCTGGGACTACAGGGGTAAGCCACTGTGCCTGGCTCAACCACTAATTTCTTTTTCCTTTTTTCTTTTATACTAGGGATTGAGCCCAGGGGCATTCTACCTCTGATCTACATCCCCAGCTCTTTTTATTTGAATTAATTAATTAATTTGGTACTGGGGATTAAACCCAGGGGCATTCTACCTCTGGGCTACACCTCCAGCCCTTTTTATTTTTTATTTTGAAACAGGGTCTTGCCAGGTTGATGAGAGCCTCGCTACATTGCTGAGGCTCTTCTCCAACCTGCAGTCTTCCTGTCTCAGTCTCCCAAGTACTGAAATTACAAATGTGCGCCACCATGCCCAGCCCTTTTTATTTCTTTTTTTTTTTTTTTGCGGTGCCGGGGATTGAACGCAGGGGCGTTCTACCTCCGCGCTACACCCCCGGCCCTTTTTTTTTATGCTTTATTTTTGAAACCGGGTCTCACGAAGTTGCAGAGGGCCTCACTAGGTAGAGAGAGAGACAGGGGGGGAGAGAGAGAGAGAGAGAGAGAGAGAGAGAGAGAGGAGAGAGAGAGGAGAGAGAAAGAGACAGAGAGAGAGAGAGAGAGAGAGAGAGAGATGGCACGCGCGCGCGCATGAGCGCTAAGATTGGCCGCGAACCCCGGATCCTCCGGTCTCTGCCTCCCAAAGTACTGGGATTACAAGCGTGCGCCACCACGCCCGGTTTATTTCTTATTTTGAAACAGGGCCTGGCTAAATTAAGTCATGCTGGCCTTGAACCTACGATCTTCCTGACTCAGCCTCCCAAGTACTGGGATTAAGGTGTGTGCCACCACACCCGGCTTAATGCTAATTTCTTAATCCATGTGTCCAGTATGTGAAGTCCCTTCCTAGGTTTGGGAACACCTCCCTCCCCTGCAAATCTAGGCAGGCTGCAAAGCCAGGTTCCATAAAGCCTGAGGGCCGACAGACGCTGACCACACCTCCATCCTCACCTCCTGACCTCAGGCCGGATGACTTGTTATCCTTAATAACAGCCTGAAACCATTCGTGAGGCTTGTCTGCCCCATTTTGATCTTCCGTGCCCAGAAGTGCTCTGCATCTGGACAATTAGCAGGCAAAGGAGTTGGAAATGATTGTAATCAATCTGCTAAACCGTGAACATGGGCGGCCTACAGCAGCCAACAGCCAGACCCTCTGTAGAGGAAGACACCCCCTCAGATGAGACCCAGGGCAGAAAGCAGGTGAGCAAGAAGTGTGTCATCCTCTCTTTAACACAACTGCCTGCCGCTGCACCAGGTGGAAGGGCCTGGAAAGGCTGGCAAGCAAGCCACGTTCAGAGAAGCGGCTCCCCTGCGGGGAAAGCTGGTGTGGCCCCGTGTCCTTTCCACAGCTCCTGCGTCTTCCCTTCCAGGGCGCAGCTGGGCGGATCCCAGCCGGGAACATCGTGCCAGCAGATTGGCCCCTTTCTTCATCCACAGGGGAGCTCCTGTGAATGGCTCCTGCCTCAGTGCCACCAGCACTCTGGGGCAGCACTGGGCTGCACACCCAGATGAGCCACACACAGGCCCTGGGCGGACTCCTCATCTTAACTAAGCACATCAGCAAAGACCCTATTTCTTTTTTTCTTTTATTTTCTTTCTTTATTTTTTTTCTACTTTTTCAAGTGTGTGGGGGCAGGGTACTGGAGATTGAACCCAGGGGTGTTCTACCTTCGAGTTATACCCCAGCCCTTTTTACCTTTTATTTTGAAACACCATCTCTAAGTTACTGTGCACTGGCCTTGAACTTGTGATCCTCCTGCCACAACCTCCCAATTACTGGGATAATAGGCGTATGCCACCACACCCAGCTTGCAAAGACCCTATTTCCAAATAAGGCCATACTCTGAGGGACCGGAGCTTAAGACTTCAGCACATCTCTATTGGAGGGACACAGTTCAACCCACAATACCTATGATGTCCCTGGCCGTACGTATTGCACGCTCTGTCTCTTTTAATCCTCCCAAGAAGGGAGGGGCTGTTATTATCTTCGTTTTACAGATGAGGAAATTGAGGCTTAAGGAATTGAAGTGATTTTCATAAGGTCACAGCTCAGCTGGTAAATGCTGGGACCAGGAAACAAAGTCAACCCCAAATCTAGTTTTCTTCCCTTCCCTCCTTTCAGCCATGCATCCAACAAACTACTGAGAGTCCAGCTGTTCTGGGATGTAAAACAACAATGTCTCCATGGAACTTATACTCTAAGGATGAGGACTGACTATACAAATGTAAAGATACAGCGTTACTAACTATAAGAAGAAACAGATGGGGAATCTATTTTGCTATGGTGTCAGCTTAAGGTTGCGGCTTGAGCCACGAGGACCCAGCTCAAGCCACGAGGACCCAGCTCTTCGTGATCAGGAGAGGTAGGCTGAGGGGAATGTATCAGACATGGGAATAGCATGTTCAAAGGTCCTGAGACAGGAAAGGTCATAGTGCACTGAGAAACTGAAAGCAGTGGGGCATGGCTGGAGCATTCCGGATGACTTTGGAGCAGCGGCACGTGCATGCGTGTGTGTGTGTGTGTGTGTGTGTGTGTGTGTGTGTAGGGTATATAGGGCGCACATCAAGCTTGCGTGCTATGGCAAGGAGTTTAGAGTTTACCCACAATACTGATGGGAAATGTGGATCTATGACAGTGGTGCAGTGGTGTCATTCATTGATCTGTTCAACAAGCTTGGATTAGCTGGGCGTGGTGGCGCACGCCTGTAATCCCAGTATTTAGGAGTCCGAGATAGGAGGATCACAGGTTCAAGGCCAGCCTCAGGCTGGGCGTGGTGGTGCAGGTTTGTAATCCCAGTACTTGGGAGGCTGAGACCAGAGGATCCGGGTTCGCCATCAGCCTCAGCTACTTACTGAGGCCCTCCGCAACTTAGTGAGACCCTGTTTCAAAATAAAGAATAAAAAACAGGGCTGGGGGTGTAGCTCGGAGGTAGAATGCCCCTGGGTTCAATCCCCAGTACTGCAAAAAAAAAAAAAAAAAAAGATGTCCATGAGGCAAGGCCACTGTTCAGGCGTTAGTCCCTGTCTGGTGTCTAGGGAGCAATGCACTGGGAAAGAGGGACCATAAATTGTTCTGGAACTTGCCTGCTGGGTGACTCTGGGCAAGTTATGCTCCTTTAGGATCAGCCTCCTCCCTTATAAAACGAGAGCTATGTGTGCCCCAGAACCTCTGAAGGAGGGAGAGAAAGAGAAAGATCCCTTTGGGGACCCTTTGTCCTTGACTTCTAACACTATCTTTGGCGCATGTGAAATTGCAAGTTTATATAGTACCAAGAGCCACACTCTGGCCGAAGCTGTCTGACCTTGGGTAGTCACTGGGCCTCAGTTCCTTCATCTGTAAAATAGGACTAATATTACATACCTTGAGCAGAATGGGAGTAGAAGCAGGGCTGCCTCCTGGGATCGCCTTCCAGGGAGCTTGCAGGGATCTGCACTGATAGTAGCAGACGCTTCTACCACGCGTCTACTATGTACAGGTATTGTGCTAAGAACGTCTATTTAAATCACTCTTTTATTACTTCATTTCAACCCCCAGCACCACCCCACAAGTTCCAGTTATTTCAGGGGTGTAACTGGGGATTTAACCCTGGGACATTCTACCTCCGAGCTACACCCCCAGTCCTAGTTTATTTTTTATTTTACTTTTGGGTACCGGGGATTGAAACCAAAGGCATTCTACCTCTGACCTACACTCCCAACCCTTTTTTATTTTGAAACAGGATCTCTAAATTGCTGAGGCTGGCCTGGAACCTGTGAATCTCCTATCTTAGCTTCCCAAGTACTGGGATTACAGACGTGCACTACCATGCCCAGCTTTTTTTTTTTTTAAACAGGTTCTTTCTAAGTTGCTGAGGCTGGTCTTGAACCTGTGATCCTCCTGTCTCAGCCTCCCAAGTACTGGCATTACAGGCCTGTACCACCATGCCTGGTTCAGAAGTTCCTGTTTTATAGGTGAAGGACACTGAGGCTCAGAGACATGAAATGACTTCTCCAAGGTCACTGGGCCCAGCATTAGGAGCTGGGCTTCATCTCCCCATGTGGTGCGTTTCCAACTTTATTTATTTATTATTTATTTATTTATTTATTTGGTGATATATTTTTTGTGTGTCATTCTACCTTCAAGCTACACCCCCAACCCGATTTTATTTTTTATTTGGAAACAGGGTCTCACAATGTTTCTGAGGCTGGTCTCGAGCCTGTGATCCTCCGGTCTCAGCCTCCCAAGTACTGGGATTATAAGCACGGGCACCACCACGCCCGGCTCGCTTCCCACTTTCAACATCCGCAGGTGTCCAGAACTGGAAGAGACGTACGTCCTCTGGAGCGATGAGCGACTGTGCTGGAGTTCCTGTAGAGACCTGGGCTGTCACTTGACTGCCATATTGTAGGAGATATTGAAGTCCCTGGTACGATCTGGACAAGATGATCTCCAAGGACCCTCTGACCCTGAGAGTTGGGACAACAGGACTTGGGTGCATTTACGAAGCCACATCCTGGGGAGGAGGCAGTCCCCCAGGGAGGGCCAAGGATTTACAGCCCCATTTGGGCTCTAAAGAATTGCTATTAACAACTAATGAAGGCGTGGTGTTTATAGGGGAAATGGTATAATTGGTATTTATTAAAATGCATATTATATTTATGTTGACACGCCATCATTATTTCACAGTTTATGACAATGCTTAAGTATCCTTGGCAGGAACCTGGCATCTTCCAGAAAGAAGTGACTGTGAGCAAGAGGACCCCCCAGGTGAAGCACCTGGCACCGAGCCTGCCCGGAGCGGCCCGCAGGCAAAGGCAGACGAGTCACTTCTCAGAGCCTTGTTTCCTACATGGAAAAGTTGCTCTGGTTGGCTGATCCTCAGGCCCCTTCAGCGCAGACTGGGAGACCCTGGAGGTGGGAACGCCCACCTGCCCTGCCTCTCCTGACCACAGGCATCTTCACCAACCCACCAGGGCCTGGGACCTCCATAACCCAGCGGTCCCCTCGGGGTCCCTCCCCATGAGCATGCCGCTCATCCTAGACAGCCTGTGGTTTGCTGATGGCTAAGTGTGTCCCCAGTGGTTCGTGTGTTGAAATCGTTGTCCCCAGTGTAGTGGCGATGAGGTGGTAGAACCTTTAAGAGGTAGGGACCAGAGGGAGATGGTTAGGTCCTCGGGGTGCTGTCCCAGGAAGGGATTATGCAATTTTTGTGGGACCCCAGTTCCCACGAGAGTAGGTTATAAAAGAGTGAGCCTGGCAGGGTGGGGCGGCACATACCTAAAACCCCAATACTTGAGGGGCAGAGACAGGAGATTGCAGGTTCAAGGCCAGCCTTCACAATTCAGCAAGAACCTCAGAAATTTAGTAAGACCTTGTTTCAAAATAAAAATAAAAAATAGCTGGGCGTGGTGGCGCACGCTTGTAATCCCAGTACTTGGGAGGCTGAGACAGGAGGAACGCAGGTTCGTGGCCAGCCTCAGCCTCAGCTATACAACTTAGTGAGACCCTGTTTCAAAATGAAGAATTAAAAATAGGGCTGGGCATGTAGCTCGGAGGTAGAATGTCCCTGAGTTCAATCCCCAGTATCACAAAAATAAATAAATAAATAAAATAAAAAATAGGGCTGGGGGTATAGCTCAGAAGTAGAATGCCCCAGGTTTAATCTCCAGTACCACAGTAATAAATAAATATCCAGCCTCCCACGAGGGCACCTGCTCTGCTGCACTGGGCCTGTGTCAGTCTCCCCACAAGACCAGGCTGTGAGTTCTTCATCTCTAGTGCCTGTGCTCAGGAAGGGCCTGGCCCAGGTGCCACCTCTTCCAGGGTGCCACCTCTTCCAGGGTGCCTTTCCGGGTACAGTCTTCTCCTCCACCCCACTGTCCCTTCATAGGATCTATATATGTTCATCACTTGTCCATTGCTTAGCCTCCCCAGTAAGGTGTCAGCCCCAGAGCAGGGACCTGTCCCAGAGCAGGGACCTGTCCCAGAGCAGAGTTTGGTAGCCGGTAGGTGCTCAGCAAACGTTTACTGAATTTGTTTGTGTCTGTAACTTACTCCCTGGACTGTGAATTCTCCAGGGAGCAGAAAGTCCTAGCACGCCCCCTTCCCCCTCATAGATTCTGGGTCAGGGGAGAGTATGTGGGCCTATTGGAGGGGTCAGAACGTGCCTGGACATCTCATGTCACCCCACCCGAGACCTTGGAGCTGCAGGGCCTGTGATGGCTCTTGGTTTTGAGGTACAGTGCTCTGCAGAATGCTCTCCGATCCACCCCCAAACTTCAGCCACCTTCTCGGTAGCATCGGTGTTGGCCGGGACGCTGTCAGCTGGCTCGGCTTGGAGAAGTCAATCAGCCGGTACTTTGCATCCAGGAGACAAACAAACAAAACAAACTTCTTCTGCTCCCGAGGGGGCTGGCAGTTCTGGGTGAGAGCAAAGGATGTATTTATGATCCTTGTTATTTTCCACACAGGGCAAGGTCACAGAGAGCTAGAACTACTGGAACTTGATGACCGCTCTCGTTTCCTGAGCACCTACTATGCACCAGAGATGATTTATGCCCATCGACTCTAACCTGCTTAGGGATTCCCAGGCCACTCACCTCTTTAGTCAGAGGAGGAAACTGAGGCTCTGGACGAGGTCAGCGAGTCAACAAGTATGTAGTGTGAAAGGGTAGCAGAGGCAGGATTCGAACCTGGCCCTGTCTGTTGGAGACTGATCTGCACAACCTTCAGAGTAGAGGGGCCCTGCTGAGGACCCAGAGTTACGGGAGCTGGAGGGGAACTCGGGGACCAGGATTAAAGCTGGGGGTATCTTAGCTTGGGGCCCCTAGAAGCCAACCGTGGGACAAGTGTTCAGTGCAACTGGTTTATTTCTTTATTTATTTTGTGGTACTGGGATTGAACCCAGGGGAATTCTACCTCCGAGCTACACCCCAGTCCCCAGTCCTATTTTTTTATTCTTTATTTTGAAACCGGGTCTCACTAAGTTGCCAAGGGCCTCACTAAGTAGCTGAGGCTGGTCGTGAACCCGGATCCTCCAGTCTCAGCCTCCCAAGTACTGGGATTACAAGCATGCGCCACCATGCCCGGCTGCAACTGGTTTATTATGGAGGTGGAATCTGCAGAATAATGACCCCCAAAGATGTGTCCCTCCTAATCCCCAGAATCCGGGACTACATGGACTTATGTGGCAAAGGGACTTAGATGGGATGCAGGTTACAGGTCTTGAGATAGACAGATCACGTCTTCACCGGCTCCTTAGCCTCCATTGGCTCCCCATTGCCCCCACAGTCCTGGCCTGCCGGCATCCCGTCCCAACACGCTCCCCAACCTCCTCTCTGTGTGGGCTGTTCACGATGCCTCTGCTTTGCCAGTCTGGTCCCACCGCCTGGACTCCACCCTATGCCTCTCTTTGCTCAACTACTGTTTTCTCTAACATGACCTCTTTCTAGAAGCTTTTTCTTTCTTTTCTTTTTTTTTTTGTGGTACAGGGGATTGAACCCAGGGGCATTCTACCTCCGAGCTCCACCCCCAGCCCTATTTTTTATTCTTTATTTTGAAACAGGGTCTCGCTAAGTTGCGGAGGGCCTCACTAAGTAGCTGAGGCTGGCCATGAACCTGCAATCCTTGTCTCAGCCTCCCAAGTACTGGGATTACAAGTGTGCACCACCACACCTGGCTCAGGACGCTTTTTCTGCAGCCTCCTAGGCCGGTGAGAGGTCTGTCTCGCATGTTCCACTGCTAGCCCCTCTTTGGTCCACACCCCAGGCGCTCCCCTGGACACCTCTGTCCCACTGACCTGGCCCCTCTGGGTGGGGCTGTGCCTGCCCCAACACTGCCTCTGGGTGCCCAGCCCAGGACCCTGCATCCAGGATGGCTTGGGGCAGGACGCTTCTCTGTGGATCCGAGTCATGGGAAAGGCACGCGTCGCTGCCCACAGCCCAGCCTCTGGCCTCTCTGCCCGGCTATTTTTATTTCTTCCCCCTGCAGAGCTGAGGCCTGTGGGGCAGGTTCTCAAACAGAGCCAGGGAAACCGGCCAGACAGACCGAGGCTACTTGCTGGGGCTGCCACAGCCAGAGGCCAGCAGGAGTGGCCACGGGCTCCTCCTCTCCAGCACAGTCCACGACCTCTGCTGGGAGGGACTGCAGCACCAGGGTCAAGGCCCAGCCTTGCCTCCTGCCCGCTGCAGCAGGTCACTTTGAGGATAAAATGAAGTCTGTGTGTGTGTGTGTGTGTGTGTGTGTGTGTGTGTGTGTGTGTGTGTGAGTTGCTGGGGATTGAGCCCAGGGGCTTATCACTAAGTTGTGGAGGGCCTCACCAAGTTGCTGAGACTGGCCGTGAACCTGTGATCCTCCTGTCTCAGCCTCCCAAATACTGGGATTACAAGTGTGTGCCACCATGCCCAGCTAAGTGTAATTTTAATGTAAGCTTTAAAGAGGTAAAATAACCACATGACTCAAAAGTCAAAATATAGATAGGAGTCTTTACTGAGTACCAGCCTAGTACTTTACCCCACAGGCTCCAGCCAGCTATTTTCCCCGAGGTCAGCCTGCGCGGCTGTTCTCCCTAGAGACTTGGATGCACAGATAGAAGCTCTTATACACATGTCATCCTCACCACAGAGCACCTACTCTGCGCTACATGCTCTGGCACATAGTAGGTTCTCAGAGGTGGCTGCATGTATGTGCGTGATGCCTCTGTCGTCATCAGCTTCATAATTATCAACTTCAATGACTGATTGTTGAGTGAACAGCTTCCAGGCATCCTGCCGGCTTCCTCACAAATTTATCCTCATTTTATGGATGAAGAAATTGAGGCTCAGCAAGTCTGGGTCACTCACCCAAAGTCACACCGCTGGTTGGTGGCAGAGTTGGGAGTCAAGGCCTGGTTTTGGACCCCAAAGCCCGTGACTGGGGACACTCAGCTTAATTCCTGTGGCTGTACGATGACCTGAAAGGCTACCATCTTTCTCCATGGTCACTGTCACCCACCTTCCCAGGGTGTCCTTGCTGAGTCACACAGCAAGGGAATCGCAGGCCCAGAACTGGCCCACACCCGCCCAGCCCTGGAGAGAGTAACCCACCTGCACCTTCTCAGGGCACCCCAGAGGATCCCTGGGGTGCCTGCTCCGGGGCTGGCAGGGCCACCCACAGCTTACTCATCTCCATGGTCCTGTCCCCACCACTGCTGTTCCGCGGCTCCTGGGACAAGGTCTGGAACGAGGTCAGGCAAGTGTGTGACAGGACCTTCAACTCTTCTGATAGGTAATTACCAATTTGCATCTAGACTCCTAAGAACTGAGTCTAAGAGTCTAGACTCATCAGAGCTGTGGTCCTTCATGAATGGAGGCCAGAGACTAAGAATCAGGAGGTGTCCTTTTCTCCCCCACTTTACAAACGAAGAAGCAGGACACAGGCGGAAGCAGCCTGCCCGGAGTGGGACTGCCTGGGCCGAGAAGGGCCCCAGCACTGGACAGAGCTCAGTGTCCCGTGGCTCTCCAGTGGCCTCCCAGGAGCTTCCGCTACAAAGCGGAGCCCATCTGGACACTCGGCTCTGTGCTCCCTCCAGTTGGGCAAGGAGTGGGGAGACAGCGGGGCTCCTGTTGTGCCCCGGAGGGCTCCCTGCACTGGGGCAGGAGCCCAGGCACCCCTGACACTCACTCTGAAGACAGTGGATGTCGGTCTGGGGACCTTGAAGAAAGCGGGAAAGAGTCCTCACCTAGAGGGGAGTGCTGATTAGCATCAGGGGCCCACTCAGCCAGGCGGCAGCACCCTTTATTCACCCACATGAGTCCAAATGATGCTGGGAAGGGTGGGCTGTGGTTGCCATCCATTATCCATTGATTTTAAGCAAGGGGGATTGTGCTTGACGACATGGGTGGGCCTCATCCAAGCAATTGAAGGCCTGAGCAGCAAAACCGAGGCTTCCCTGAGGATGAAGAGATGCTGCTCGAGAGCCCCAGCTTGCAGGCCCGCTCTGCACACTCCAGGCTGCCCATGAGCCAGTTCCTCCACACCGGCCTCCGTTGCCCTGGTGGGAGCCTAGCTGGCACCAGGAGGAAGGTGGTGTCCAGGCCCAGTGCCACCTCCCCTGCTTTCCTCCCAGGCATTATCCAAGTGCTGACTTGGAACCTGGGAGAGCGAGGTCCTGTACCCGCCCCTAGGAATGCAGTGGACGCCTCACAGAGCAATAGGGTTAACTGATGCTAAAAAGGTGAACATACAGCCGGGCATGGTGGCCCACGCCTGTAACCCCAGTACTTGGGAGACTGAGACAGGAGGATCACAGGTAGAAGTCAGCCTCAGCAACTTAGTGAGGCCCTCCGCAATTTAGTGAGACCCTGTTTCAAAATAAATAAAATAGGGCTGGGGATGAGGCACAGAGGTAGAATGCCCCTGGGTTCAGTCCCCAGCACCACTGGGTTACAGTATATGGGGTTGGGTCACTCAGCTCAGGAGAGCTGGTTGGGCACAGCTCCAAGTTCAATGATGTCATGTTGGTGGCTTGACATTGGCTGTGGCAGGGGGGCATTGACATCAGGGAAGGTGGCAGACTCAGCCAATCAGGGATTCCCACAGTCCAGCAGCTGTAAGAATAACAAGCAACTGTAATCCCAGTACTTGGGAGACTGAGACAGGAGGGTCACAGGTTGGAGACCAGCATGAATAACTCAATGAAGCCCTCAGCAGCTTAGCAAGATCCTGTGTCACAATAAAAGATTAAAAATAGGGCTGGGGGTATAGCTTGGCAGTGGAATGCACCTGGGCTCAATCCCCAGTACCAAAAAACAAAACAAAACAACGACAAAATAGTAACAAGTGGCCGGGCATGGTGGCACACGCTTGTAATCCCAGTACTTGGGAGGTGGAGACCGGAGGATCCGGGTTCGCGGCCAGCCTCAGCTACTAAGTGAGGCCCTCCGCAACTTCGTGAGGCCAGGTTTCAAAATAAAGTATAAAAAATAGGGCCGGGGGTGTAGCTTGGAGGTAAAACGCCCCTGGGTTCAATCCCTGGTATCACACACACACAAAAAAATAGTAACAAGCGACCACCAGAGATTGAAGGATTGGAGGAGTCAGGAAGGCTTCCTAGAGAGGACAAAGATTAATCAGGACCTGGCTAGATGGCGGGGTGGGGAGATTGGTGTGGGGGGGATCACCAGCAGGGAGGATGGCGCGCATGCGGGGTGGCCCAAGGAGAGGAGAGAAGGGGCCTCGTTGTTTTGCCGCCTTTTCACTTGTCTGGTTCCTCACGCGGGGCTGTGCCTGAGTCTGGGTCAACCCTGTATCTGTGCCCAGCTGGGCCACTCTAGGAGGTCTGTGATCTCGGGCTGGTCACTACATCTGAACACCAGGGAGAGAGGTGGGAGGACAGGTGAAGGGCAGAAAGAGGAAGACAAGAGGGTAAAGAGAGTCACCAGCTCCGCTCTGTGTGTGTGTGTGCAGTGCTGCGGATGGAACCTGGGTCCTCTCTTGCTAGGCAATGTTCTACTGCTGAGCTCCACCCCCAGCCCTTTTAATTTTTAATTAATTGATTAATTAATTTGTTTTTTGGGTACTGGAGATTGAACCCAGGGGCATTCTACCTCCAAGCTACATTCTACCTCCGAGCTACATCCCCAGCCCTATTTTTTTTTTTTTTTTTTTGCGGTACTGGGGATTGAACCCAGGGGCATTCTACCTCCAAGCTACACCCCCAGCCCTATTTTTTATTCTTTATTTTGAAACAGGGTCTCACTAAGTTGCGGAGGGTCTCACCAAGTAGCTGAGGCTGGCCGCAAACCCGGATTCTCCTGTCTCAGCCTCTCAAGTACTGGGATTACAAGCGTGCACCACCACGCCTGACTTATTTTTTACTTTGAAACAGGGTCTTACTAGGTGGCTGAGGCTGTCCTCGAAACTGTGATCCTCCTGTCTCAGCCTCCCACATACTAGGATTACAGGTGTAACCACCACGCCCGGCTTAATTTTTTATTTTGAGACAGGGTCTTGTTAAATCGCCCAGGCTGGCCTCAAACTTTCGATCCTCCTGCCTCAGCTTCCTGCATAGCTGGAATTACAGGCATGTGGCATTGAGCCCGGCTGAATGCATGCTTTAGAAAGCAAACAAAAAGGAATGTTTTGAAGATTGATATGGCCAAGGAAGGAAAGAGGACGGGGAGGCCAGTCATAGGCAGAGGTCCCTCCTTAGCTGTCATCGATCCCTCCTCCCAATTTCATGGGTGAGGGTGACGTCGTCCAGAGAGCAATAGAGGGAGGGGACCAATAACCAATGACCAAGTACGCTCTCTACCAGACACTACACAGACACTTTGAGGGTCCTGACATCCTCAGAGCTCTGTGAGGCCAGATGATTATTGGAGAAACTGAGGTTCCAAAGATAAAACAACCTCTGAGACGGATAGGCTGGCTCCATTTATTTATTTATTGACTGATTGATTGTGGTGCTAGGGATCAAACTCAGGGGCATTCTACCTCTGAGCTACACCCTCAACCCTATTTTTTTTTAATTTTGAAACAAGGTCTCTCTAAGTTTCTGAGGGTCCTGCTAAATTTATTTATTTATTTTTGGTACTGGGGATAGAACCTTGGGGTATTCTATCTCTGAGCTACACCTCCAGTGCTTTTTATTTTTTATTGAAACAGGGTCTTGCTAAGTTGCTGAGGCTGTCCTCAAACCTGCGATCTTTGTGTCTCAGCCTCCCAAGTACTGGGATTACCGGCGCCTCCACGCCTGGCTTGTTTTTGCTTGCTTTTGGAATTCACACACAGGGATGCTGGCTGGCTGTGTGGGTGGTGGTGGTTGTTTTCTTTAATTGTAAAATGGGGCCAGAGTGGAGGCACACAGGAGGAGCACTGTGGACAGAGACTACTGGCTGGCGCCAGGACATCTCTGTACGGCGTGTCCTTCTGAGCTCCTGTCCCTGTCTCGTCCTCGCTCACAGCCGGCCTCCTGCCTCTCACAGCACCCTGACCCACTTTCTCCCTGCGAAGCCTTCCCTGCCCTGCTGTCGGCTGCAGGCTGCTCCCCTTGCCTGGCACTTTCTGTCACAGCCCCCTGCACCGTGAGGGTGAAGCCGCTGGTCATGCTGTTTCATCGTCAGTCTCCTGTGCCCCCTCGAGCTGTCAGCTCCAGGGCTCGTCGGGTGAGCTGGCTGTGCATCCTGCTTCCAGGCCAGCCTGCCCAGCACCCTCGTGTGCTCAGTAGATGTGCTGCACACAGGATTGTAGGGGAAGCGTGCTCAGGTGCCTGAAGCAGGGAGGAAAAGGGGCCGTGGGCAAGAGTTGTGGGCCCAGGAGCATGGGGCGGTCCTGTGGGGGCTCTCTGGGGAGACTGAGGGGCAGCACCCTAAGTAGGGCTGCCTGAGCCTGGACCCAGCCAGGCCTTCTGTGCACACTACCTCTGGATCCTTATGGGGCATCCTATGGAAGGCTTGGCCATCAACCCCATCTTACAGTGTGCTCGGGCTGCTACAGCGGGATACCATCGACCAGGAGGCTGAGAGACCAGGGTCTATTTCTCACAGCTCTGGAGGCTGGAGCTCCAAGGTTAAGGCACCGGAAGATTCCAGGTCTGGTGAGGCCCAATTCCTGGTTCATAGATGGTGCCTTTGCCTGGTCGAAGGGTGTGGCTCTGGGGTCCCTTTCTCTTTCTTTTTTTGGGGGGGTACTGGGGATTGAAACCAGAGGTGTTCTACCTCCAAGCTACACCCCCAACCCCATTTTATTTTATTTTATTATGGTACTGGAGATTGAACCCAGGGGCATTCTACCTCTGAGCTACACCCCCAGCCCTATTTTTTTTTTTTTTTTTTTTTGCGGTACCAGGGATTGAACGCAGGGGCGTTCTACCTCCGTGCTACGCCCCCGGCCCTATTTTTTTTATACTTTATTTTGAGACCGGGTCTCACGAAGTTGCGGAGGGCCTCACTAAGGAGAGAGAGAGAGAGAGAGAGAGAGAGAGAGCTGAGGCTGGCCACGAACCCGGATCCTCCGGTCTCCGCCTCCCAAAGTACTGGGATTACAAGCGTGCGCCACCACGCCCCGCTTCCAGCCCTATTTTTTATTCTTTATTTTGGAACAGGGTCTCACTAAGTTGCGGACGGCCTCACGAAGTAGCTGAGGCTGATTGTGAACCTGCCATCCTCCTGTCTCAGCCTCCCAAATACTGGGATTACAAGTGTGTGCCACCACACCCGGCTTACTTTTTATTTTATTTTATTTTATTTATTTATTTATTTATTTATTTATTTATTTATTGCAGTACCGGAGATTGAACCCAGGGGCGTTCTACCTCCATGCTACACCCCCGGTCCTATTTTTTATAATTTATTTTGAAACCGGGTCTCAAGAAGTTGCGGAGGGCCTCACTAAGTAGAGAGAGAGAGAGAGAGAGAGACAGGGAGAGAGAGAGAGAGAGAGAGCGAGGTGAGGCTGGCCCCGAACCCAGATCCTCCGGTCTCTGCCTCCCAAACTACTGGGATTACAAGCGTGCGCCACCACGCCCGGACTTACTTTTTATTTTGAAACAGGGTCTCACTAAGTTGCAGAGGGCCTCACGAAATAGCTGAGGCTGGCCTCAAACCTGCAATCCTCTTGTCTCAGCCTCTCAAGTACTGGGATTTCAGGCGCGTGCCACCAGGCCCCGCTCCTGGGGTCTCTTTTATAAGGCACTAATCCCTTTCATGAGGGATCCAGCCTCATCCCCTAATCACCTCTCAAGGCCTCACCTCCTGATGCCATCACCTTGGGGGTGAGAATTCAACATACAGACTTGGCGGGGGTGGGGGGACGCAGACCTGTAGCCTATGGCACGAGGCAGTGCAGCTGGACCTGGGCCTCACAGGACTGGCCTCACAGGACTGGCCTCGTGTCATTTCGTCACCACCATCACGAGCCGGCCTGCAGTCAGGAGGCAGCGACCTGGATCCAACCTCTCGGTGCAAGAAACATTAAGGATTTCGGGGCCACATTTAAAAACCACCACAGTACATAATCAGATCAGCAAAAAATACCTAGGATTCATTGAGTGCTTACAGAGCCAGGCTCTGTGCTAAATCTCCATGGATCATTTGATATGAGATACACATTTATCTCTAACATTTACATAAATAAATGAAGAAGAGAAACTATGCAGAGGAAAGTGCCAGGGGCGGTGCTTCTTCCACTAGACACTCTGGTGGCGGCGCCGTGGGTGCTCAGGGGCCTGTGGCTCATGTCCCTTTGCCCAGGACAGCCCTCCCGTGCCAGCCCAGCCCAGTCCCTGTAGTTCACACCCTCACGTGGGCCTCTAAGGTGCCATGTTCTAGACCTGCCGTTCTGCTCTGTGCATCGGGCCTGAAGGCGGCTGCACCTGCCGCTCCTGTCCCTTTCCTCACCGACCCATAAACCGCGGCTGCCGCACGGCAGCCTCCAAAGGCACCAGTGTTTCTCCATCAGGAAGATGGAGCCAAGTGCCTGGTGCAAGCCGCAGTCTTCCTTTACTGCCCTGCGGTGGGAAGGAAGGAGTACAAGGAGCTCCACGGTGATATCGAATAGCCACCAGCCTGGGGACAAAGCCGCCTTTGTCCTCAGCCCGCCAGGGGAGGACGCAGTGTTCCTGCAGAGGCAAGGCCTGAGCTGCAGGCCGGAGGTGACCAGTTTCCCTGTTCTGATGGGGACAGGGCAATGAGAGCATAGGATTGGGGTGGCAGGATGCTGAGCATGCCCGTGAGGGGCATTTCATAGAACCCTGTTCATAGCCTGCTAAGCAATGATGTGGAGCCACCCCCACCTGGCACAATAAGGGGTGTGGATGGAGAACACCCCAAGGGGTGCTGGGCACAATTCTGTCCCATCTCCTTGTTTGGCCGATGAGGACACTGATGTCTGGAGACAGAGCGACTTTCCTGAGGTCACATGCACAAGCCCAGGCTGCGCACACCTGGCCTGGTCCACTCTGAGAATCCTGCGCTGATTTCAACTGTCTCCCACCTGTAAGCTACCTGTTGACTGCCCAGCGCAGGGAGTGGCGGGGTGGGACGGGAACACTGGCTGCTCGCAGAGTGCCCTCCCTGTGCTGGCCCTCTGGGGTCCTCTCTCATTTAATTTTTTTTTTTTTTTGGTACTGGGGATTGAACCCAGGGGCATTCTACCTCCAAGCTACACCCCCAGCCCTATTTTTTATTCTTTATTTTGAAACAGGGTCTCACTAAGTTGCAGAGGGCCTCACTAAGTAGCTGAGGCTGGCTGCGAACCCGGATCCTCTGATCTCAGCCTCCCAAGTACTGGGATTACAAGCATGTGCCACCATGCCCGGCTCCTCTCTCATTTAACTCTAACAGCAACCTGATGTTGGATACACTCTCACCGTTTCTCAGAGCAGAGAGGGTGGGTTGGAGTCACACGCAGAGTTTGAAGATGCCAGTATTTGGTATGGAGCCAGGATCGCAGGTGTGCGCCACCACACCCAGCTAAGCACTAGCTTTAAGTGCCGTCTGTATACTATGTTGTTGAATGCTCAAGGAGGCTTCTGAATTAGGAGTGAATGAAACCCAAGCAGCCAAACTCAAAGCCATGTTATGTGCGAGACACTGGCGTGCGTGCACATGATCTGGACTCTGACGTATCACCTGAGACCTTGCTCTTGTACTGACCATGCTGAGACCTTGGTAAGGCACCACACCTCTGGTCCCCAGTTTTCTCATCTGCAGAATGGGTCCATCGGCGCTGCCTTTCTGGCCCTTCCGGTTCCCACACCTGGCAGGAGGCGGCAGCTGCTCCTGGCCTGAGGACTCTGCTGTCATCAGAAAAATTTGTACCTAAATTTGGGAGGCCAAGATCTCAATTTTGAAGTGTCAGATAAGGAGATGGGAGGGCCAACCACCCTTCTTTTATTATTTTCCTGGTCAGCTCTGTTGGAGTGCCGTCTGGCACTTTCCATACCTGGGGATGTCTCCAGCTGCCCCTTGGGGCCTGAACAACCTTTCCTCTCAAACCAAATGCCACACACTTGCATAAGGGCTGGGGGCCATCTGGACAGTCTCCAGGTGGCCTCTTTGGGAGAGTGAGAGGCAGCTGTGCTGGAGAAGTCGGATGTCTAGAGACCCAGGAGCCCTGCAAAACCAGGTACTCTGTGACCTCAGGCAGTTGGCTTAACCCCTTTGAGCCTCACTCCTTCCCTCAGCAGTGCCTGGCCCTGTGCTGGGTATTGGGGATCAGGGATGAGTCAGACAGGCCCTTCTGTCCCGGTTCACCTCGTTTTATGGAGAGACAGACGAGAAAACAGTGGCCGGCGGTGAGCCCTTCTGTCTGGGGAAGCAGTGAGCCTGGGAAGGCAGGACTGTGGGGGAGGGGAGGCCAGGGAGCCCTTCTCCTCTTCTGCTAACTGTGAAGGTTATAAATATTAGGCTGGGTGGGGTAGCACACACCTGTAACCCCAGTACTTGGGAGGCTGAGACAGGAGGATCGCAGGTTTGAGGCCAGCCTGGGCAACTTAGTAAGACACTGTCTCAAAATAAATAAATAAAATAAAATAAATAAATAAATAAATAAATAAATAAGGGTGTAGCTCAGAGGTAGAGTGCCCCTGGGTTCAATCCCTAGTACTGGAACAAACAAACACTTTTTTTTTTATGTGGCAGAGTTTAATTGTACTTTAAACTATTATTTTGTTATAAAAGTCAGACTTGCTCATAGAGAAAGCTTTCAAGAAAACAGAAAGGTAGTAAGTGAAAAATCTCCTTCCCTGCCCAGAAGGAACTAATTACTGTCCACAGCCGCTCATGTAGGCTTCCAGAATGATCTGTGCGTTGGCAAAACAGTGGGCAAAACATTCAAAGTTTGTGAGGTGCCAGGCTCACGAACTGTGCCTGCGTGGACTTGGAAATATTTCTTTTTCTTCCTTCCTTCCTTCCTTCCTTCCTTCCTTCCTTCCTTCCTTCTTTCCTTTCTTTTGTTCTTTCTTTTTTTCTCTTTTTTTTATTTTCTGGTACTGGTGATTACACCTAGGGGCATTCTACCTCCGAGCTATACCCTCAGCCTGTTTTATTTTTTATTTTGAAATAGGGCCTAAGTTCCCAAGGCTGTCCCTGGACCTATGATCCTCCTGTCTCAGGCTTTCAAACACCAGGATTACAGATGTGTGCCACTGTGCCTGGCCTTTGGACATTTTTCTAGTCCATAAGCAAGTTTTTGAGACACAGCAGAACAGGCTGGGTGACTCAGGAACAGTGAACAGCAGTGCCAGCTGCCTTTGCCCCAGTCTGCCTAGCACTTCAGGTCCACCATCCTGCCCCGCTCCCCATGGCTGAGTTACTGTTACATTTGTTTTCAGAGGAGGAAACCGGGGCTCAGAACAGCAAAGCAGGTTCTGAGGCTGCGCAGTGACCAGAGGCACTTCTGTGTCGTGAGGAACCCCACAGGGCCCTGGAGCCAGAAAGAGGCCAGGCTGCCCTTGAGTCCTGGTTTCTGGAAGCGCAGGACTAAATCTAACCCAGGCAGGCAGGAGGCTGGGGTGGGAATTGCAGGCCTGACAGAAAGCACAGGCCAAAGGGCAGACGGTCCCTGCCCGCCGGGCTCTGCAAACAGCTGCCTGGCCGCAGGGAGCTATCCTGGGATTCTGGCGGGGCCAGCGCTCCCTCCCACCCAGGTGCCCACGCAGGGCGAGACCCGGTCCCCGAATGTGTCACCCCTGTGCAGGTCGGCACCTCTGCCCTAGTGACCCCTGTCCTGGAAATTGGGGCCTTGGCGATATGCAGACACTCTGACGGGTGGACGGCTCTACTCCGCCATCTGCGCTTTGCCCAACAGGGGATCATCACAGTGCCCAGGTCACTAGACCTTTTGTTCTTTTAAAATGGAAGTAAAAATCACATAACAAAATTAACGAAAGTGTGCAATTCAGTAGATTTAGTACTTGTGCAATGTTGTGCAACCACCACCTCTGTGTCGTTCCAAAACAGCCTCTTCTCCCCAAAGGACAGCTGGACCTACTGCGCAGGCTCGCCCCGTGCTCCCCACCCCCAGCCCCGCCAACTTCGAGGCTGCTTTCTGTTTCTATGGATCTACCTATTGGGGACATTTCATATAAAAGGAACTGTACAACATGTGGGCTTTGGTGAGTGGCTTTTTTTTTTTTAACTTAGCCTAATGGTTTCTTTTTCTTTTCTTTTTTTTTTTTTGCGGTATTGGGGATTGAACTCAGGGGCATTCTACCTCCGAGCTACACCCCCAGCCCTATTTTTTGTTCTTTATTTTGAAACAGGGTCTCACTAAGTTGTGGAGGGCCTCACTAAGTAGCTGAGGCTGGCCACAAACCTGCGACCTTCCTGTCTCAGCCTCCTGAGTACTGGGATTATAAGCGTGCGCCACCATGCCCAGCTTAGCCTAATGCTTTCAAGGTTCATCCATTCTGAGGCACGTGTCAGCACTTTGTTTCTTCCCATGGGTGAATAATATTCCACATGTGAATATGCTATCATTTGCTCATCCACTCGTCTCTGACGGATGTTTGGGCTCTTCCACATTTTTGTGACTAGTGTTGTTATGACCCTTGACCCTTCTCAGCCTCAGTTCTTGTTTTGGTTTGTTTTTGGTACTGGGGATCAAACCAGGGGCATTTTATCTCTGAACTACACCCCCAATCCTTTTTGTTTTCAAACAGGGTCTCACTAAGTTGTTGAGGGTCTTGCTAAGTTGCTGGCTTCCAACCTTCAATCCTCCTGTCTCAGCTTCCCAAGTATTGGGATTACAGACGTGTGCCACTGCGCCTGGCTTTGGCCTCAGTTCTTACACCTGTAAAATAGGGATAATAAGATGGGCACAGTAAACCTAGTATATGGGAGGCTGAGACAAGAGGATCGAAGGTTGGAGGCCAGCATGTGGTAACTAAGTGAGACCCTGTTTCAAAATAAAAAATAATGCCAGGTGTGGTGGCGCATGCTTGTAATCCCAGTATATGGAAGGCTGAGACGGGAGGATCCGGGTTCTCGGCCAGCCTCAGCTACTTAGTGAGGCCCTCTGCAACTAAGTGAGACCCTGTTTCAAAATGAAGAATAAAAGCCGGGCATGGTGGCGCACGCTTGTAATCCCAGTACTTTGGGAGGCGGGGACTGGAGGATCCGGGTTCGCGGCCAGCCTCAGCTCTCTCTCTCTCTCTCTCT
>PVJS01031583.1:0-23303 GCA_004027185.1 Glis glis | reverse complement strand
GCTTGTAATCCCAGTACTTTGGGAGGTGGAGACTGGAGGATCCGGGTTTGCGGCCAGCCTCAGCTCTTGCTCTGTCTCTCTCTCTCTCTCTCTGTCTCTCTCTCTGTCTTTAGTGAGGCCCTCCGCAACCTCGTGAGACCCGGTTTCAAAATAAAGCATAAAAAATAGGGCTGGGGGCGTAGCGCGGAGGTAGAACGCCTCTGCGTTCAATCCCCGGTACCGCAAAAAAAAAAAAAATATTAATACTGGTGATATGACAAATACTTCCTAGGAACTCCTTCACAGACTGATCAATTTTCATTAATCAAGATGGTATTTTAAATAATTCTCATGGATTACTAAGATCAAAACACAGTAATACCAGTAACTTGAGAGGCTGGGACAGTATGATAGCAGATTTGAGACAGTAGGATTGCAGATTCGAGAACAGCCTCAGCAACATAGTGAGACTCTGAGCAACCTAGCAAGACCTGTTTCCAAACAAAAAATAAAAGGGGATTTGTGTGTTTGTGTGTGTGTGTGTGTGTGTGTGTGTGTGTGTGTGTTACTAGGGATTGAACCCAGGGCTTCTCTACCTCCAAGCAACACTCCCAGTCCTATTTTATTTTTTATTTTGAAACATAACTTCGGTCTCCCTAAGTTGCTGACTGCAAAGCTGTGATCCTTGTCTTGGCCTCTCAAGTACTAGAGGCATGCACCACCATTCCCGGCTGACCAAATAATCTCAATTGTTAAAAAGCAGAATTTACAAATTTATGGGAAATGGAGAGAATAAAATTTTGGTTCTTATTTAATTAAATAAATGGATATAATAACTGTTAGAAAGTCACAAATCTGGAATCTAGCTATTTAACTCTTAAAAATTATAAAATTAACTTCAGTTAAAAGGAAGTCCCTCAAAATATTGAAGCACAATGAATCTTAAACTTATTTGGATATAAAATAATCACTGGATCAAAATTAACTGAGATAATTTTAAATCATAAAATCCTTTGCAGGTCAATCTGAGCAATATTTCAAAGAATCAAGTTGAGGCATTAACATGATTGTGTTTCACATACAGTTTCTCACAATATAATTTTCAATAAAATAACATTTAAAAATGTGATGAGAATTTTAAGAACTATATAATTAAAAAAAAAATTTTTTTTGCGGTACCGGGGATTGAACCCAGGGGTGTTCTACCTCCGTGCTACACCCCCGGCCCTATTTTTTTATACTTTATTTTGAAACTGGGTCTCACGAAGTTGAGGAGGGCCTCACAAAGTAGAGAGAGAGAGAGAGAGAGAGAGAGCTGAGGCTGGCTGCGAACCCGGATCTTCCGGTCTCCGCCTCCCAAAGTACTGGGATTACAAGCGTGCACCACCACGCCCGGCTAAGAACTATATAATTAATTTTAAAATATAAATATTCATGGTACTACCACCTATATAAGAATTCATACTTTTTTTTGTGGTACTGGGGATTGTGGTACCAGGGCCATCTACCTTGGAGTTACATCCCCAGCCTAATTTTATTTTTTATTTGGAAACAGGGTCTCACTAAGTTGCTGAGAGCCTTGCTAAATTGCTGATGCTGACTTGGAACCTGTGATCCTCCTGTCTCAGCCTCCCAAGTACTGGGATTATAAGCATGTGCCACCATGACCGGTTTAGAATTCATACTTTTTTTTGCGGTACCAGGAATTGAACCCAGGGGCATTCTACCTCTGGGCTACACCCCCAGCCCTATTTTTTATTCTTTATTTTGAAACAGGGTCTCACTAAGTTGTGGAGGCCTCACTAAGTAGCTGAGGCTGGCCGCAAACCTGGATCCTCTGGTCTCAGCCTCCCAAGTACTGGGATTACAAGCATGCGCCACCATGCCTGGCTCGAATTCATACTTTTTTAAGGCCCACATTTTATTAACATTCTGGGTCTAGTAGTAAAGACTATCTTAAAAATAGTAAACATTTAGAAATTAAGGGGGGATTAATAGGTTATAAAAATACAACATTTCTGGTTCCATGGTAGGTACCTGCACATATCTTACTAATCCATATAACTAGTCATCAAGATAGAACTATTGCCATTTTTCTTAAAGCAGTTGAATGGTCTGAGGTACAGATTACAGCACTTGGGTTACTTGCACAAGTGGTAGAAACACACGTGAATCCAGATTGGCCTGACTTTTGTAAAGCCCAAACTTTTTCTATTCTACCAGACTGACTCCTTAAAGAAAGATAAATCATTATCATAGTTCCTTAGTTTTCATACACAAATATAAAGTATTCTGCCAAATAAATATATCTAAATTAAGTGCTAAGAGTTATTGGGGGAGTAGGATATGAACTTCTGTCTTTGAATGCTCTCGATTAATTATGAGACAGGTAATAATGAAAAATATGAAAAGTCATCATGTAAACATGGTGTTTCCTAATACTTTTTCTTTTAAACTAAACTAACTTTTTTGAAGTCTACTCAACTACTAAACCAGATCTGTTCAATGACCTAGCAAAGACAAGAATCGACTGTCAAAGGCAATAGTCGTTTTCATTTATCACAAGCCTGGTAATTAATTCATTAGCCTGCCAATCAACTGCATGGCTAGTGAAATCTGTGAAAGGAGAAATGAACAGCTTACCGTGCACACAGATGTTTTTGTGATTTTCAGGGTAAAATCTGAAGAAAACTCCAAATCTGAGACAGATGTTTTATGGCAATCTATATGCTACCCATTAAAAAGGAGAGAAGGGAAGAGACTGGTAAAAATAGTAAACAACAAAAAAACACACAGATAAACACCACTTCTTTTTAATACAAAAAAGCATTATTGTTAATATTTCAAAAACTTTAATTTTGTACATAGTATTTTGAAGATTATTTCCAAATTTAAGAGGTACTAGCATTATCATTTTGTTAATTTTTAAAAAATTACATTAATATCTTTTACTTAGATTTCTTGTAAGCAATGAGATACATATATACAGAATTATGGCTTTGATCTGCTAGTTTTCTTAAGACGCACTAAAATACTTTCAAATACAAAATATTTTTGTGTTCCCCTAAAAATCACTTTGCATACCACCACCTGCCACACTGGCTATAAATTAGGTATGATAACAGTCAATATTTTTAGAGGAAATGGCAACCTGAAATTGCACGCTAATCATAGAAAAATATTTCCAAATTCATTTCTGTTGATGCATTTAAAGTTTATTAGACATTAGAAAAACCCACAATAATTTCAAATCAAACAGCAAAACTATGTAGACTCAACTCAGGGAAAAATAGCAAAATATCTTTATTTTTGCATTCTGCTCTGGTTCAAATTCTTCTCCATTTCATTTTGGAGTAGGTGATGGAATCACCTTTCAGCTACAGCAGTCTGGCTGGAAGTGTGCTGTACAGGCTGCCATCAGTTGACTTGCCATGAGTACACTGTAACCCAGTGAATACAGTCAGGCATGGTGGCACCCACCTTTAATTCCTAGTTCTTGGGAGGCTGAGACAGGAGTATCGGAGGTTCAAGGCCAGCCTCAGCAACTTAGTGAGACCCTGTTTCCAAATTAAAAAAGGGGATGAGGAGTGGGGGTGTAACCCAGAGGTAGAACACCCCTGGGTTCAATTCTCAATACAAAAAAACCCCAGCCCCCCCATATATATTCTAGTGATGTAATTCATATAACTATATACCTGGGACATTACTCTATGTAATACAGTTTGAGAAAAATTTTAAAGTGTTATAGTGTGGTTATCTTTTATTTTAGGAGCACCGAGGAGCACAGAACAAATGATATTACTTAAAAAATGATGGGCATGTGTACTTATTAAATACCTTCATTTTTTAGTTGTAAATTTTCTATTTCAACTATTTATTCATGGCAGTCTTGGGGATTAAGCAAAGAGTTCACTAGAGAGAGAAATAGGCACTCCTCTCCCCAACTCCTTTTTCTGCTATGCAGTAAGGCTGAGTTGGCTATAACTGTGCATGCCTACTCTGAGCCAAAGACCTAAATAAATCCCCTACTATTAGTGTACCAGAGCACAGAGCAGTCACATAATCATCATGCATGTTACGGTTTGTTGTTGTTTTTCTTAAAAGCTGAATATAATTTTACTCGGTTTGCTCTAGTTGCAATGATTTTTCACTGAAAAGTTTTTTGTGAACCCATGTAAAATCAACATAGAAAAATTCACAATAAAACCAGAGATTAACAAGCTAAAAACACAAACGGAATTAGCTGAGAAATTTTAACATAATAGGGCTTTAGTTTCAGGGGCAAATTCACTATAATTTACTTAATCTAAAAAGGCTAGAATAAATTAGGAAAAAAGGAGTTAAATTATGTAGAATATATAGTATGAATGAGTAATCTGCTAGAATAAAGCCAGGAGATGGTAGTGAAGCAGAGATGACAATACAGCAGGACTCTGTGCCTTAATTAAGTCAAAGTAAATGTAGACTACTGAACCAGTTCAGAGTTAGATTTGAAGGATTATAAAACCAAATAAGGATGTTTAAATATATAAAGAGAAGTGATTCCAAAGGGATGATACAGCCAAGTGGTAAATATGACCTCGAGTTATGTTATACTAAGTTGGAGGAGCATTGTTTTCAAGATCCACATATAAAATTAGTATGCAGTTGGTCCGCTGTATCTGAGGTCCCACACCTTTGGATTCAACTGTGGATTAAAAGTATTTGGAAAAAAATTGCACATGTATTGAATATGTATAGACTTTTTTTCCTTGTTATTAGTCCTTATTGTTCCCTAAACAATGCACTATAACAACTACTTACATAGCATTAGTGTAAGTAATGAGAGATCATTTAAACTGTACAGAAGGATGTTGTATAGGTCATATGCAAATACTATATACCATTTTGGATAAGGAACTTGAGCATCCTTGGAGTTTGGTATCTGTAGGGTGTCCTGGAACCAACCCTCACAGACACAGAGGGATGATTATATTGATTTCAAATCATGAACTAAGAAAAATGGCAATACTGTTTAAAAACAAATAGGTAAAGCACTCACCTTAATGCCACAAGGGTCTGAAATCAGAGTCTTTGGATCTAAAACTTCCACGACAGCTTCTGGAATAACTGCTTTCTTCATGCAGGACATGTTGAAGCCATAGACATCATCCCAAAAAGCAATTCTGTCAGCGTGCTTATTCACATCACTCACGGCCACAAGGCTGATAGTGCAAATGTCAGGGTAGACTGTAACCAACAAAATGCCCACAATGTAGCATCGTCTCCTTTTATTAGAGAATATAATTTTTAAAAGGCTCAATACGAATACCAATTTCATCATTGATTACTAGCAATGGGAGGTTAATAAAAGTATAGATCAGAGGAAACAACTAAATTACCTTTTGTAGCCTCTTTTTAAAAAATACACCTATTATCATGATTATAAAATTCACGTAAGTATTCTAATGATGGACTCCTATTAAAATTATTAAAACTATTAAAACAGAATGATATAATTAACTCTGAAATAAGCATATAATTAAAACTATAAATATGCTTAGAAAAATGCTAAATCTTTACTTCATATATTTCTCTAAAATATGCAGAAAGAGACAAATCATTTAGAAAAATATGTAGCATGTAAGACATCATGGAAAATGGAAATTTAGAGTTATGTAGAAGGCCAGTTCATATTACCCTCTTTTTAAATTTAAAATTAAATACTTACGACTATTAAGTATGTGCCAGACATATGTACCAGTCTAATTTAAAGACTGTGAATACATGTCCCTATCCTCAAGAAATTTATACTTAATATGACAATTAGTAAGGGAAAATGCAAAGTACTATGAGAGCTCACAGGAGACTTGCCTGGAGCAGGTGAGCAGGGCTATTACATAAGATAAGAACTGAAGCCCAAGTTAGGAGTGGGAAGGGAAAGAGTGTTCTAGGCCAAGCCAGCTGTGCGCATCAAGGATCACAATCAATAGATGGCTTGGGTCATATACTGTGCAATTAGAGAGAAACACTGAGATACAAGGCTAAAAGGCACCTAAGTACACCACATAAGAGGACTTTATTCTAGTAATGATAATTCAGTGAAAAATTTTAATAGGGTAGCAACATGATCAAATTTTGGTTTTAGAAAAACTAGAGTGCAACATTAAGAATGAATGGGAGGGCCGGGCGTGGTGGCGCACTCTTGTAATCCCAGTACTTTGGGAGGCAGAGACCGGAGGATCCGGGTTCGCGGCCCGCCTCAGCTCTCTCTCTCTCTCTCTCTCTCTCTCTACTTAGTGAGGCCCTCCGCAACTTCGTGAGACCCGGTTTCAAAATAAAGTATAAAAAATAGGGCCAGGGGTGTAGTGCGGAGGTAGAATGCCCCTGGGTTCAATCCCTGGTACCGCAAAAAAAAAAAATAAAATAAAATAAAATAAAGAATGAATGGGAGGGTGCAAGACTAAAACAAATTGAGAAATAGCTGCGATAATCCAGGAGATGGGAACTAGGGTGATGGCTATGTGACTGGAAAGGAGATGTCTTCAAGAGATATTCAAGAGGTAGAACTTATAGGGCTCTGAGACTGATGAGCTGTGGAGGTGAGAAAGAGTTAAAGATGCTACTGTTTAGCTTGAAGCAACTGGACAGATTGTCTTATTATAATAGGAAACAAATATGAGCAGACTCAAGAGACTAATAAAGTTATTTATACTGAATTGAAAAATATTCAGTAAAGAGCTGAAACACAGGTCTGAAATTCAAAAGATTATTTGGGTCCAAGATATAAATTTAGAGACCCTGATCATACAATAATGGGAACTCATAAGACCTAAGGAGAATATGTAGTACTAGAATTTCAAGGACATAAGGAAGAAGAAAAGGACGTTCAGCACCTGGGACTACAGAAGGAAGAAAATCAAGAGGGTAAGTGTTAGGAGAATTATGGAAAGAATGACTGAGAAAGAACTTCTACTAACAACAGCAAAGGCTTTAATGGCGCAAAAATTTTTAAAAATTGCCACCTTTTGTTTTCTGACTAATAAAAATAAGATTAACTTTTCCCTTCAAATATCTCCAATATCAACTTTTAGGGGACTCATGAATTAAAATAAAAACTACATGTTCCCATATCAACAGAGAACAAGCATAAATGTACCAAAGAAAATGAAAAATGAATCCCATGATTATTAACTAGCTGTCAAAGTGAACAGCAAGAATTTGTCCTCTTCTTACCCCAAACTTAATTTCTACCCATGGCCTTGGAAATTTTATTATTCAGTGACAACAGTACTAAATTATCCTCCAAATAAAATCCATGATTAGATCTGCTGGCATCAAAGCAATTGCAAAGCCTAATTTGCAATATACCCAGAAAAAACATCTTGTGCTATGTCATTGGTAAGTTTCTCAAGTTATGTCCAATGGGGCATGTCCCAAAGTTATGTCCAAAGGTGCACCAGGCTGCACTAGGCCAGAGTCCACTGCTATGTGAACTGAGTTACTTCCACTGTCCTCTTCCTTCATAAACAAGTCCTGTGTTTAAGTTCCTGACTGATATAAATTCTCCAAAGTAACTGATTTGTTATTGGAAATGCTGACCAGCAAGAATCAGCTACAGGGAAATAAGTTAACAAGTGAGTATGGGTTATTTCCCAATAAAACTTTTTTTTTGGTTTTGTTTTCCAATAAAACTTTATCTACAAAATAGGCAGTGGGCCAGATATAGATATCCCTGATGTAGATAAGGGAGAAATGGATGATGGGGGTTATTATCAGGGCCACCATAATATACTACACTTCAGGGAGTACCAGTCACACTGTGGCTTATGGGAACTAAATAACCAACAGTTATACAGTACACAGACTTTCGGGTTAACACAGTTCATAAAGGTCTTCAATTTGGGTTATTATTAAAAACCTCAGAGATTGATAGCATTAAAAAATTCTGTAGTTTGAACCATGGGCAAACTACATCCCATGGGTCAAATCCAGTCTGCTGGCTGTTTTTGTAAAAAAATTTAATTAGAACACCACCACATTTGTTTACATATTACCTGTGGTTACGTATTACCTGTGCTGGAGTGGCAGAGTTGAATAAACAGTTGGGACAGAGATCATATGGGAAAAAAAACCCAAACTACTTACTCTCTGGCCTTTACAGAAGAAGTTTGCTGATATTTGGTTCTACATCAATGTGATGTACTAGTAATACTACTAAGAAAGAGGACTTATTCAGAGGAAAATATATAATTCACTAAAAGAAATAAAAGTTTTGAAACTATGTAAGTAATAAGAAGAAACAAACTAAAGAGGAATATGATTTTGCTTTTTCTAGTGTGGGGATATATTTTTCAAGCTAACTGAATTTCATAAAGGTAACAAAAATCATGGTTTTTGTATTTTAGAACTTAGAAATCAAGTTACTTTGTACATCTCAGTAAGACCTATGAGTATTCATAAAGGATTTGTAAGCAGTGTTGTAGGCCAATTTTGGTTCTATACCTACCTCTACACAGCTGCCTAAATTTGGGCCTCCTGCCAGAATCCTGCCTAACCCTTTACCTTCACATTCTGACACATTTGTCATTTGATTTTTTTGTCAGATAGAAGCTATAATTGAATAATTATTCCTGCTTGTTGGTGAAATTAACAAAATGCTGATTGGACAAAAGCACCTTCTTAACAGACCATTTATAAATTCATGGGTTTGACATCTGTGTCCTTCTCGATTCACTGCCCAGAATTCATTTGTCACTAGAACAGCTCACATGGTGAATAAAGATGGGAAATCCTCTATCCCATAGAAATACCTCACAAACTTTTAGACACTACAGGATAAGACTGAGCTGTATAAGAACATAATTCCTAATAAACACTAGTATCACTGCTTGTACATAAATAACCACAGAGTAAAAAAGGTTGGAACAAAAGGAGATAGTAAATAAGTCAAAACAAACTGCTTTTCACAATATATATGAACAATACAGAGAAAGATTTCAGTGAGGTAATAATGATAGCAAAATGCTTGTTATGGATAAAAAGAAATATACTATACTGTCACCAAGATGGTAGATATTTTAAAAGTCAAATAAGCTCAAATAACTAGCTTACAATTTATATAATAAAGATATCTTAAATTAAGTAATACTTATTTGCAAACTAGATACTTTCTCCATCATTAACTTACAAATAGTGATTAGACCCACAAAAGGTTAGCGAGGCTAACAGGTAGGTATAATATGCTCTGAAAAATTACATACTGAAAAAAAGTAGAAAAGTGATACTACTGCAATATTGAAAAAAAATCAAAATAGGGGCTGGGGGGAGGGTATAGCTCAGTGGTACTGTGCTTGCCTAGCATGCACGAGGCCCTGGGTTCGATCCCTAGCACCACAAAAACAAACCAAAATAATAAATGTGAAAAAAGCAGATTTGAAGATGAGGACATAGACAGTGAACTATAAAAATATTAAAGAAGCCTTTAAGTTCTTTGAGATAATCTATGTAAAAGTGTAGAAAGTACAAAGTGCTATAAAAAAGGCAAGCATCAATATCACAATGCTTAAGTTCATTTTGTAATTTTTAACAGGTACAAACCTAATGCTAATCTCATGTTTAGCAGCTGTAGTTCAGGAGGATAATTAATATTTATTCAACAATTACATCTGTCAAGTATCTCACTTAGATTTTTGAGTGATTTTAAAGTTGGATTATAATCTTCATTTTATGGATAAGAAGCCTGATGTTCAGAGAGGTAAAGTGACTTGCCCCAGTTATTAGTCTTCATCAGCTAACACGATAACTAATCAGCTGATGAAGCAAAGATTCAACTTAAGGTCTATCTGCAAAATCCATTTTTTCTTTTTCATTTTTTTAACATATACAGGGAAGCACTGGTCAGGTTTATTTTAAATAGTCATAAATAATTCCAAATATTTGCTAAAACATATCAATTTGAGCTGGGCGTGGTGGTGTACACTTGTAATCCCAGTACTTGGGAGGCTGAAACCAGAGGATCCGGGTTCGTGGCCAGCCTCAGCTACTTAGTGAGGCCCTCTGCAACTTAGTGAGACCCTGTTTTAAAATAAAGAATAAAAAATAGGGCTGGGGGTTTAGCCCGGAGGTAGAATGCTCCTGGGTTCAATCCCCAGTACTGCAAAAATAAATAAATAAATAAATAAATAAATAAATAAATAAATAAAACATATCAATTCAATAGAAAGTCTGGAACTGTGATAATGTTCCAAATTCATTTTTAGTATCCTGAATATCATGTCTTCCTTTCCTCCAAAAGAAAGGTAAAACATAATAAAATGGAAAAAAGTATTTAGGATGATAAGGCAGTCACCTAATTAATATATTTTACCAAGCAAGATTTTGGGGCTATCTTATTTTACATGAGACAATGCTGGGATAGAAAGAACACTTTTAATATACATTTAACTTTTTTTTTACTTTATCCAAACAGAATTTTCCATTTTGTTTTGGGCATCATTTGTTTTATTTTCATTTTTTGAGATGGAGTCTTGCTATATTGCCCATGTTGGCCCTAAACTCCTGGGCTCAAGAGATCCTCTAGTCTCAGGCTCCTGAGTAACAGGGATGCCTGGCTTGGGCATCATTTTTTAGCATTCGAAACCACTCACCAATGTATCCCTTTCTCTTCTTTTTAGACAGGAATTGATAAAGGTGCTTTGGCACATATAAATTCTGGTAATCTTAGAGGGAAAACTCATTATAAAAGCATCAGCTTTGACATGTTTAAAAGTTCCAGAGGCAAATTCTTCTTGGATGGACACAGTTATAAGACAAAATCATGTTGTGGATGTCAGTGTTGCCGTCAGTACTCCTGCAGGACTCATCACACCTATTGTGTTTAATGCACATAGAAAAGGACTGGAAACCATTGCTAATAATGTGGTTTCTTTAGCAGCCAAAGCAAGAGATGTTAAACTACAGCCACAAGAGTTCCCAGGTGGCACTTCTACAATCTCCAATTTAGGAGTGTTTGGAATTAAGAATTTCTCTAGCCGGGTGTGGTGGCACACACTTGTAATCCCAGTACTTGGGAGGCTGAGACAGGAGGATGGCAGGTTTGAGGACAGCCTCAGCAAGTAGTGAGACTCTCATCAACCTAGCAAGACACTGTTTCAAAATAAAAATAGAAAATAGGGCTGGGGGTGTAGCTCGGAGGTAGAATGCCTTTGAGTTCAATCCCCAGTACCAAAAAAAAAAAAAAAAAAGAATATCTCTGCTATTATTAACCCACCTCAAGCATGCATTTTGGCAATTGGTGCTTCCAAGGATAGACTGGTTCCAACAGATAATGAAAAGGGATTTAATGTGGCTAGGATGATGTCTGTTACACTCGGTTGTGATCATTGAGTTGTGGATGGAGCAGTTGGAGCCCAGTGGCTTGCTGAGTACAAAAAGTACCTTGAAAAACCTGTCACCATGTTGTTATAATTAACCCAAGCATTTCTAGACTCTTCCAGATCATACTGGTTCATTCTTATCAAGATATTTATATGTTACTAAACAGGTGGTTCTTTTAATGTTAGCCAGTTGTTTTTATTATTAAGTCTGTCTAAAGTTGTTTGTAATGGGCATTACTGAATTTTTTAATGCTGATTTTACCCAAATATTATGCACATTTAATGATTAAACACCAGATTTTAAGCTATGTACTTTAAGTCAAGGGATATATGGTCTATCCTGGTAATAAATACTTCACTAGGAGAAATAAGATAGGCAGAAATGTGGTTCCCTAGAGACGGGTACATAAAAGTAACCTGGATAAAACCATACAGTTAGAAATCTAGTTGTTTAAAATTGCTTAGATGTAGCCAGGCATGGTGGCGCATGCTTGTAATACCAGTACTTGGGAGGCTGAGACCAGAGGATCCAGATTCACAGCCAGCCTCAGCTACTTAGTGAGGTCCTCTGCAATTTAGTGAGAACTGGTTTCAAAATAAAGAATAAAAGAATAGGGCTGGAGTGTAGCTCAGAGGTAGAATGCCCCTGGGTTCAATCCCAGTACCACACACACACACACACAAATTGCTTAGATGTGAGGGAAAGAGAAATCAGGAAAATTACTTCTCTTAGGTGAAGGTTTTGAGTTGAAGCTTTAGTTTGGAATTTAACACTGGTTTAAATTTTTCTATTACATGATCTTGATTTTGGTTTCTCATATATGAGAACCATAGTGAACTTCAAGAGAAGGGAAACTTTAAAAGTTGACATTTTCTTAGACCCCTTCGACCAATTGTTCTTTATTTTTCTATAGATTCCTAAATGAAATGATTGTTTTCCCCTCTTAAGATAAAGATCTTGCTATATATGATAATTTATGTGGGTATTTATTTAAACAACTTTAATGTGTAATTCTGAGAGCAGAATTGTACAGTTACCTCCAAATAAAAGAACGTGCTTACAGAACTTAACATGTTAGTAAGTTAAAATCCATGTTTTCTATTATATATTATACCACATTTTATGCTTTTCAAATGGAAGAAAGGAAAATAATCCCATCTTCTTAAGACAAATGGGGACTTATTGGAAAAGAGAAAGGAAGGAGAAAATGGGATAAGAAAGACTGGAGATTAATAAAATTAAGTGAGGAAAATGGAAATGTTCAGACTCCGTTATTTCACTCTAAACGAAGGGATGAGTTAACAGGGCAAAAAGAAACAGTAAGAAAAAGGAGCCTAGCAGAAATGAGGGAAGTGTAAGATGTATGGTTCAATTTTCCATGCAGAGAGGGAAGCAGCAAGGAAAGTACATTTGCAAATTTGGAATTTATAAAAGGGGTAGTTTCTTATTAGCATAGATCAGATTTTCAAAAACCAATTCCAATATAGATCTTGGAGGGAGGCAGAACTAACAGTGCATGGTTTATGTTGGCCATTCTATTTTGCTGCCCCCTTCTAAACTGTAATCCTCTACGTTATGAGGCAGGGCCTGCTTCCTCTGTGGAAGCAGAAAATGACAGAAACTTGATTTCCTTCCTTCCCTTGTAGGTTAGGCATGTCTACTTTTCAGAGGCTGATCATATAATATCTTGACCCCAACTACCCTTTGATTGCTGTTTTCATTTTGTTTGGATTTACCTGAATATCTTTATCCACCCTTTTAATTTTTCTGAACCATTTTTTTAAGAGTGGCTCTATAAAATACAGGAAATTGGGTATTCTTTTGTGATCCAATGTAAAATTGTTTGTGTGTGTGTGTGTGTGTGTGTGTGTGTGTGTGTGATCATTGCAGAGGGACATGCTAAGTTCCTTTGTATGGTTTCAATCTTAGTATTATTTTTCTTTCAAAAGGTGAGTTTAACCCATTTACATTTATTCATCTGAAATATATTTATTTTTGTTCATGGTTACCATTTTCTATTATTTATTTATTTATTTTTTTGGCAGTGCTAGGCAATTGAACCCAGAATTTTGCTCATGCTAGGCAAGCAACTCTACCACTGAGCTGCATCTCCAGCCCTTTTCCTGTGTATTAATTTTTATATATAGGAAGTCCTATACTTTTGTTCTAGTAGCTTACTTTATAATTACAGCCTTATATAACATCTTTGGTTCTCTATCTTCAGCACTATTTACTAATCTCCTATGATTAATAATGATAAAATTAAAAAATATAATGATAAAATTAGCATATTTCCTTCATTTTTCCCTTTCCCTCTTTTTAACACCCAATTATTTTTTAATTTGAGAAAACTATATAATATTAAAAACCCATACAGAGGTAGGCATAGAGTTAGTATACTATCTCACTATATTTTTCAGAAAAGTTAGAAATAAAATCATAAGCCAGGCGTGGTGGCGCACGCTTGTAATCCCAGTACTTTGGGAGGCGGAGACCGGAGGATCTGGGTTCGCGGCCAGCCTCAGCTCTCTCTTTCTCTCTCTCTCATTCTTTCCCTGTCTCTCTCTTTCTCTCTACCTAGTGAGGCCCTCTGCAACTTCGTGAGACCCGGTTTCAAAATAAAGTATAAAAAATAGGACCGGGGGTGTAGTGCGGAGGTAGAATGCCCCTGCGTTCAATCCCTGGTACCGCAAAAAAAAAAAAAAAAGAAATAAAATCATAATTCATTTCACCTGTAGGAGGTGGGAACTATCAGTTCATTTTTTTTTGGTCACCTTTTTTTTGTAAAACATGTAGCAAAAACGCACCCTTTCTGATGTATATACTTTCATAAATTATTACATAATTACCACCACAAACCTTATTACTTAATTTTAATAAACAGTATCATCTTAATGCTACCTTTGTAGTGAACTTGTAATTCTACTACTTGATTCTACCAGATTTAAATGATATTCCATAAATTCCTGCTATTAAAGATAAAGCACTTACATTACAAACACTTCTTCCCACCTGCTTTCTGCATTACCTTTCTGATTTTTGTGAGATGTGCTACTTGACATTTTATTAGACTACAAAACATTTTATGCTGTTATCCTAAAATATACATGTTGTAGTCTTAATTCTAGTTATAAACATACCCACTGGTCACAACCAAACATTTTCCTCCTCACCTCTTGGTGGGTTGAATGTAAAACACTACAATTCTGGACATATAATTAGTGCTTAGCAAATTTTAGCTAGAAGTAGTAGAAACATTTTATAGTAAACTTGCTTTCAATGACTTTGCAAGACTATTTTTATTAGTAGTAACAGTAGTAAATGAATACCTCCTCTAAAGTGCTGTGGGACTGCTTGGTGATATGAGGGAGGATGAGGTAGATATGCTTTATACTTTTAGATGAGATAAATATACTTCATCATATAAGTTGTTTTTACCAATAACCCAAGTTATGGATGACTAGGTTCTATAAAGCCTTTACTACATGCCACTCTGTGTGTGTATATATACATACATATAAATACATATACATATATGTATGTATTTTTTTGGGACATAACTTGAACCTAAATGCATATAAAGTCAATCATGGTTCCATCATCTTTATATGGGTCTTCAATATTCTCCCTCTTTCATAAGGCAACCATTCTTTCTAAAATCTTTATACTACTAATTGCTTAGTAAATCTATCCTTCAGAAAAACTTTGTTTGCAATAAAAGAACAAGCGTCTAAATGACTGGTGATACTCATCGAGGCACAAAACAGGCCAAACCATTCATTCCTGACTTCTCTTGATTCTGTTAATAAATAACATTCATTAGCACTGTTTGAGCAGTTAAATGCTTACCTCTTTCTCAATATATTTCCAGATTATCTTAACACTAATATTAGCGATAGAAAAATTGCAGTGAACTAAATGTAGAAACCTCCCTTTTATCCCTCTGATAATGGGAAATAGCTCTGCCAGGGTTCACATTGCTGTAGGTTCTTAATGAATTTCTCTGAGAATTCAATTTAAATGTATTAAGCTGCTGTCAGTTCTTCAGTAAGATCAATGAATACCATTCAGGGAGGTATGGAAACAGTTATCTGAATCTTCCGTGGAACTTCACAGCAAGAGTCAGATTTAAAAAAAGTACACTTTAGTAGGGAAACTACAAAATTAAATGAAAATGACATGAATACTGGAATAAGGCAGATCTGAGTTAAAAAAGGTTGGACCACTTAATATGTTCATCCAGGACATCTTTATGAGATTATTTCTAAAATCCCCAAAAGCTGTTTGTGAGCATGATATCTAATAACATAAATGTGGAGCATATTATTTGACAACTAGTAGACAATCAATGATAACTAATATTTCTTTAGTCATTAAAAACAAAGTCACTATAATTATAGAAATGTACAGCTTACAAAATTACAGGGTAAAATCAATGCAAAGATAAAGAACTTATCATAAATGACTGCAGAAAATATCGTGATAAAATGGGGCACATTTTGAAAATAGAAAGGCAATCCCTTTAAATGCTATTATAAAAAGAACTCTTGTTCTGGATAATTTCTGTTTTTATGTTTTGACCTTGATTTTTAACTGTACCATAACTGCCTGAGTAGTTGCATAGAATATTGGTGGGCAGGAGGCATAACTATGGTCAAGTGCCTTGTCACTAGTTCAACATGTTCCCCCTTTCTATCTACTTTCAGGTAACATTTTTTTTCCTCCAATAGTGGGGACTGAACCCAGGGCTTCATGCATTCTAGGCAAGTGCTCTACCACTGAACTACATCCATGGCCCTTTCTATTTTTTTTTTATTTTGAGACAGGGTCTTGCTAAATTGTCCAGGCTGGCCACACACTTATGATCCTGCATCAGCTTCCCAAGTGATTGATTATAGGCATGTGCCACTGTGCCCAGCTCCTCTCAGGTAATATTTACTAGCTGTACTCTGACAATGGAAACCATTTGTGGATCCTGAAGCTTTGAGAAAAGAAAAGGAATGTACAGGGAGAGGTGAAGCAAAGAGGACAGTTGCTATTCAATTGTTTTCATGATTCAATTCAATAAACATGCTATGCTGCTCTCTGTTCCAGAAGCTGTGGATTTCACTGAAATTACAAAGATAAACAAAACACCCTGCAAAAACACAACCTGTCTCTGAGTGTGTAGACTTAATATCCTGAAATATTTTCTAGAGTAATGAAAAAAAGCCTTCTAAATTTACTGGGATCTATTTATATACTTATTGGGGTGCTTTAAAAATGGTAGAAAAACATAGTTACTACTTAAATGTTCTTACTAAATCATAGAGAAGCCAAGATTATATTATTTGTGAAGTCATGAAAATTTGCCATTAAAATGAATAACCTTCAACTTAGTATGAAATATGTTACTAGAAAAAGGAACTCAATGACACAAGGATTAAAAATGAAATGGCATTTCTAGATTAGATTCTGATTTGGATATTAAAAAGCTTCCCAAACCTCGTCCTTTTTATTTTAAAAACCTTTGAATAAAAACTGTTCTTGAAAATACCATTAAGGTGGAGCCCTGAACATTTTTTATAATGTTCTACTTCAACAAATATAGTAAACGCATGTCTTAAAACTTCTTCTAATGGAGGCATCTTTCATCTCTATTGGGGACTTTCTCAGCCATGCATAGTATATTTGAAATTCAAAAGTTCATTCGGTTCTACCAGATTAAAATTAGATTATTAAACTAAAATTTTATACTCACCCGATCCTTCTTTTGCCAAGTATTTGTTCTTTGCATAAAGGACAGAATCTAACATAGACTCAAAAAGAAGAAAATAGCCCTGCATAAAATATATATAAAAAAAACGGATTTTAGAAATGGGCAACATCCTCATAAACAGATCAATTTAAATCTCTGGACTACTCTTTTAATAAAAAAATATTTTTGTTCCTGCCATATAACATTTGGTAAAGTCTGAAACTTATTTTTTGCAGAAAGTTCCCTACATATTAATTACTAGAAAATCAGGCCAGGATATAAAGTAGACCTAGAAATCTTACTATGGTAGATTATACTGAATCTTCTTTACATGTGGATCTACTTTCAAACGTCTGTTTCTTCCTCAATATAAGGAACTTTTCAGATAGAAATTCTTAGACCCTGTAATTTCCTGTAATGTTGCAATATTAGTCTAGAGTAGTGGTTCTGAACTAGATTTTGTTCCCTGGGGAGACATTCAGCAATGTCTCCAGACACTTTTGATTGTCACAGCTGAGGATGGGGGGTGGGAGATGCTACTAGCATCTACTGGGTAGACCCAAGGGATGCCTATAAACATCCTACAGTACACAAGACAGGCACCGCAACAAAGAACTACTTGGCCCAAAATGTCAATGACTAAGGTTGAAAACCCCTAGTCTAGAACACCATTTCCTAAAGTGTTTCCTGCCCAGTGACTTTTTCTTTGACTTAAAAACAAAGTGGGGGGATCCTTAGTTAAAGATGTTTGAGAAACACCAGATCCTGTATTTCCTCTTAGAGATTCATAATGCATATTTAGCAACTCTGAATAGTGCTATGGTAAAAAGAACTGGTGAACATATTTTAACCAAGTATTATCCACTTTTTTATACATCTATGAACATGTTACAGAACTAGTGTTGCATGAAATACAGTTTATGAATATGATCCCAGTATATTACAGATTTTAGAATATAATAATGAATCCTCTTCCAAGAATGGATAATAATCACAGTATGAATGAAAATGTGCCATACTGGTGTCACAAATACAGTATATTCTAACAGTATGCTCACAGCTTATTATAGACATGACAAAGTAATCATGGCTGAGAAGTAAGTGCCAGCTTCAGTTAGTCTTTCTTCTTCTAGAGCCCGCCCCACAGCCACTCCTCAGCAACAGGAAATGTAAAGGACTCAGCACAGCATTTAGCCCATAACACATTTACTATTGCTTGGGTGAATTAATATAAGTTGCACCTTTATCTTAGCATTCCAAATCAAAACCATTCTCATCCACTCATTTGTTCTGACAACAAGTAATTGTCTGATGGGATAAATACAATATTTTCTTTAACCACAAGAACAAAGTATGCTTTAAATGTTTCTTCAGAATAAGAAAGCCCTGCAATTCCAGAAAGGATCATCTTCAGAAGAAACAGCATATTTAAATTTATGGAAAATGCAGCTCTCATGCTTGAATCACTTATAAAGGAGCCTAGTCAAATTGCCACTAGCAACTCTACCTTGGTATTTAGCCCCTCAACAAATTGGTTCACTGCTGAGAAAATAACTGCCTACAAGCAAAGACTTGGCAACAAAGCTTGGGTGTGTGTGTGTGTGTGTGTTAGTTACTGGGGATTGAATCCAGGGGCATACTACCTCTGAGCTACACCCCCAACCCCGGAGAAGGTGGGTCCCTGGGGGTGTGGCCTTAGGGACTGTGCTTCTGTCTGAATCTCCTTGCTTGCTTGCTCTCTTTGCTTCTGGCCTCCGTGATGTGAGAAGACAGCCTTGCTCTCTCTCCCTCTCTCTGCTTCCGGCCAACCATGCTCTGAGCAATGAAGATCCAGCCTGACACAGACTGAACTCCTAAATCTCCAAGAACTGTAAGCAAATAATCTTCCTTCCTCTAAGTTGTGTGGTTAGTTTTTTTGGATTATAGCAGTGAGAATATTGACTGAGACCATTTCTGTTATCTTTTCCATTCTAATAGCAAGATCTTGCTTGCAAAAGTATATGAAGAAGCTTGTATTCTGTCAAAGAAGTTTCTAAACCTTATGTTAAATGATAGTGGAGCTAGCAAATCAATGGAAAAGCATTCCTTCAAAACAGAAATAGATTACACATTTTTTTCATAGTTAAGAGATACGATACATTATTTAAAACTCAGTGAGTGACAGTTTTACTGCTCATTTGTTTCACTTGGTATTCAGGCATATATTCAGTCAACTGTTACACCATCAAAAAGGATTTCTTCTTTTTTCTCCTCCTCCTCCTCTTCTTGTCCTCCCCTCTCCCCTCCCCCTTCCTCCCTCCTCCACTTTCCTCCTTCCTCCCTCCCCTCCTCTTCTCCTCCTCCTCCTTCTTGTGGTACTAGGGATTGAACCTGGGGGAATTTTACTTCTGAGCTACACTCCCGGCCCTATTTTATTTTATTTATTTATTTATTTTATTATTATTTTTTTGCGGTACTGGGGATTGAACCCAGGGGCATTCTACCTCCAGGCTAAACCCCCAGTCCTATTTTTTCTTTATTTTGAAACAGGGTCTCACTAAGTTGCGGAGGGCCTCACTAAGTAGCTGAGGCTGGCCGCGAACTCAGATCCTCCGGTCTCAGCCTCCCAAGTACTGGGATTACAAGCGTGCACGACCATGCCTGGCTTTATTTCTATTTTGAAACAGGGTCTGATCTTGCTAGGTTGATGAGAGTCTCACTACTTGCTGAGGCTGTCCTCGAATCTGTGATCCTCCTGTCTCAGCCTCTCAAGTACTGGGATTACAGGCATGCGCCACCATGCCTGACTAAAAGGACTTCTTTGATGTCCCTATGTAAAATATCCTCTTTTCCCATTAAGGTTCATTTCTTTGCCTATTTCATTATAGCATTTATAAATTAAAATATTAAACTATTATTTATTTTTGTGTTTATTTTATCTCCTCACTAAAGTATAAGCTCCAAGTGCAAGGACTTTGTCCATATTGTTTGAAGCAATATTCCTAAGGGCTGGAAATGTGCTTGGTATATAGTAGAAACTCAGTCATTTTTTTTTCCAGTAATGGAGATTGAACCCAGGGGCATTCTACCTCTGAGCTCCACCCCAGCCCTATTTTTTATTCTTTATTTCGAAACAGGGTCTCACTAACTTGCGGAGGGCCTCACTAAGTAGCTGAGGCTAGCTGTGAATCTGGATCCTTCTGTCTCAGCCGCCCAAGTACTAGGATTACAAGAGTGCGCCACCACGCCCGGCATTCAGTCATTTTTGAATGAATAAATGAATAAGGAATATTGTATATGTCCATAATTATACATATAAAAATGAAACAGTGCTTGCTTTTCAAAAATTTTGATACAACTTAAAATCAGTTATTTTAAAATGATGCTTTGTTTTCTAAAATTAAAACAGTCAAATAATAATAGTGGTGATTTAATTATTAGTGCTTTATAAGGATTAGGCCACTTAATTCTCCCTCAAAGAACATTTTGTTATTATGTACTTAACTGATAAGGAAACTAAGCCTTAGAAATGTTAAATAAACTAAGATCTAAAAAATAGCTTTTAAGTCATTCGGCTATAATACGTAGGTCAACCTCTCTTACACTGATTTCTATTATATTTAAAAAGTTAGAACCTTAGAAATGATCTCCAATACTGCATGATCAGGATTCTAATCTTTTTTTTTTTTTTTTTTGCGCGGTACCGGGGATTGAACCCAGGGGCGTTCTACCTCCGCGCTACACCCCCGGCCCTATTTTTTTATGCTTTATTTTGAAACCGGGTCTCACGAAGTTGCGGAGGGCCTCACTAGGTAAAGAAAGAGAGAGAGAGAGAGAGAGAGAGAGAGAGAGCGAGAGCGAGAGCGAGAGCAAGAGCTGAGGCTGGCCGCGAACCCAGATCCTCCAGTCTCTGCCTCCCAAAGTACTGGGATTACAAGTGTGCGCCACCATGCCCGGCTAGGATTCTAATCTTTGCTAAAGGTAATCATCATGGGGTATGTGGAAAGAGTGAGTAAATAAAACACAATTTGAACACTGGTCTAAGTACAGAGGTCAAGTTCTGAATCACTATTTTACGTTGCTTCTTAAATTGACTTGCCTTATTGTAAATAAGTTTTAGTATTCAGATTAGACTACATTTGCAGTTTAAGACTCAGTGTTTCAAACTGAAAAATTTATAACTTTTTTTCTTTTTTGTAGTACTGGGACTGAACCCAGAGGTCCTCTACCACTGAGCTACATCCCCAGGCCTTTTATTTTTTATTCTGATATCAGTAATAAAGGACTTGGTTCAGAACCAAGGACAATTCCCAGGAATTTAAAGGCTGTTCTATCACATAGGGAGCCAATAGTAAAATGAAGTTTAGCAACCTGGAAAGTTGAGAGAAAGGACAACAAGCATTAGCAATACATATATGAATCTTTTCATGTGCTATATTTTTAAGTAGGTATATTAATTTAGATCATAATGTCATATGTTAGTTCTATACATAATTCTAGTATGTTCACTGATTCTTGGTTCTTACTAAGTTGCCCAGTCTGTCTTTGAACTTGCAATCCTTTTGCCTTGGTCTCCCAAGTTGCTGGGATTCTTTCTGTACAGGCATGTGTCACCATGTCCGGCCAGAACACATTAAACAAGATTAAAACTTACAACATATGTGGCTCAGAATAATGCAGAGTGGTATCTTAGTTGGCAACTGGCTCTTAGCCATCATCCACTATGAAAATATTAGTTTGGAAAAATCAATGAACGTACTAGATTTATGTATAGAACTAACATATGACATTATGATCTAAATTAATATACCTACTTAAAAATATAGCACATGAAAAGATTCATATATGTATTGCTAATGCTTGTTGTCCTTTCTCTCAACTTTCCAGTTTGCTAAACTTCATTTTACTATTGGCTCCCTATGTGATAGAACAGCCTTTAAATTCCTGGGAATTGTCCTTGGTTCTGAACCAAATCATTTCTTACTGATATCAGAAAGCTTTGTTCCAAATGCCCTGCTCATTTGCAGGGTAATTCAGACTGTAATTTCACAGGCTGCTGCCTCACCTGTAGGGGTACCATCTGGAAGGAGAATTATACCTATGATATTTTCTCCTATGAAGCTCATGGGGCATTCTTCTTTCAAAAGTGTCAATTACTTTTAAAAATTAAATACTGTATTTATCCTTCAAAAATTAAGTACTACAAAAGAACATATGGAATTAAATCAAGGACTAGAATATTAATATTATTCACTGAAAAGAGAACCTTATCTTTAAAATGCCTGCTCATGATACCTTCTTGGGAGATTCATTAGTGATAAAACTTGTGGTACCTTCAGTATAAGGCACTTCTCTAACATTTTTTGGTTCAAATAACTACTGAAACAGTCCTAGGCAAAATTTAGCTTCTTAAAAAAAAAGCAATTCAAGGAAGAGTTACAAATAAAATTAAAAGTTAATCTGAAGAAAGACTACTGACAGTCAATAAACTGAAATTATGTAAGGATAAAATTTAAAAAAGCAAAAACACACAAGCCCACAAAACTAATACCAATCTAGCAGAATTCCTGATTTGTAACATAAATTTGATTATATTAAACCTAGAACGTCTGCTCATCAGAAGGCATAAAAAGAACCAAAAAGGGAGACTTAATGAAAGAAATAGTTAAAAAATGCTATATGAAGTTGTCAATATCAATTTCAATATTATGAATGGGGTGGGGGAGAGAGTGGGGTGGGATCTGAAGGGAAACACATCAAGTGCCATGTTTGTAAGTTTCCACCATTCTGAACCTCATTATGATGTATAATTACAATGTACTAATTTAAAAATAACCTAGATTAAATAAGCCAACAGAAATTTTCATTCTATTTTGTTAAAAAAAAAGGTAAGTAGTAAATGTTTGAAAAAATACTGGCTAGCTACACACACATACACTGTATTTCTATCTCCAACAAAGAACACTAATCATTAAAACAAAACAAAACAAAAATCAAGCATGCGATGCAAAAGAAAAATGGTCTGTAACTTTCTTTCCTTGTGGTATCTTTATTCAGTTTTGGTATCAAGGTGATACTGGCTTCATAGAATGAGTTTGGAAATATTCCATCTTTCTTTTTTTTTCTTGCGGTACCGGGGATTGAACGCAGGGGCGTTCTACCTCTGCGCAACGTCCCCGGCCCTATTTTTTATACTTTATTTTGAAACCGGGTCTCACGAAGTTGCAGAGGGCCTCACTAAGGAGAGAGA
>PVJS01031582.1:0-23304 GCA_004027185.1 Glis glis | reverse complement strand
GATTGAACGCAGGGGCATTCTACCTCCGCGCTACGCCCCCAGCCCTATTTTTTAGACTTTATTTTGAAACCGGGTCTCACGAAGTTGCGGAGGGCCTCACTAAGTAGAGAGAGCGAGAGAGAGCGAAAGCGAGAGAGAGAGAGAGAGAGAGAGCTGAGACTGGCCGCGAACCTGGATCCTCCGGTCTCTGCCTCCCAAAGTACTGGGATTACAAGCGTGCGCCACCACGCCCGGCCCCTTTTTATTTTTTATTTTGAAATAGGGTCTCACTAAGTTGCTGAGAGTTTTGTTAACTTGCTGAGACTGGCCTTGAACCTGTGACTTTCCTGTCTCAGCCTCACAAGTGCTGCAATTACAGGCTTGTGCTACCACACCCAGCTGAAAACAATATATCTTTCTAAGAGTGCTCAAAGGATGGGGTAAGAATATATGATGGGTGTTCCTTCAAGCCTTCCCACTTGCCTAAAGACAATGATCTCTGGATGCAGGTGCTAGGGGTTTAATGCTGAGGGCTTTGGGCACATCTGGGCAGCTTTGGCTATATTTTCAAGCCATCTCTATGGATTTTTCCCTCTGGCTTCTCAATTCTGAGCATTGTTCCTCTTCCCCTCTCCCAGACCAACTCTCTGCCTCAATATTCCCAGATGCACTATGTAGAGAACATCCCTCTGGGCTTCTTCTCCTCTCTCCTACTTCCTTGACCCCTGGTCAGGATTTCTCAGTCTTCCAGGCTGAGGGACTAGCCTACTGCCTTGGTTGTGGGGGAGAGAGGTAAACACTGAATGGAGACTTAATGTCTTGAATAAAGCACATGGATTCTCAGCCTTGGAGCATCTGGATATGACAGCATATGAGGACACAGGAAATTTCAGTTGTTGAGAAATTAAATCAGAAGACTTTGCCTGTTTACACATGGGAGATTGTGTGTGTGTGTGTGTGTGTGTGTGTGTGTGTGTGTGTGTTGGGGTGGGATGGGTGGAACTGGTTGGTGCCATGTGAACCAAGACAAATAAAAAAAATATATGATTTCAGATTTTATGTATTTACAGATTTTGGATATTTGAATGTAGAAGAAAAGTAAACCTTTGATTAAAGCAAATTTTTATTTTTGTGATTAAGGTAAGCCCTTTTAACATATATGGAGAATAGTTATATATGCGTGCATATTCTACTGTATAGACAAAGAGCGACCCATATATTTAATATATATTAATTGCATACACATGTATATAGATCTTTGGTCAGTTAAGTAATTTTGTGTTAGCTGGAACTCCTACCTTCTTCTCTGTTATCCACCAGCAATTTCCTTGAGCCACTGCCATCTTTAAACACCTGATTTCTAAGCTGTTATCTATGGAAGATGCCAAAGCAAAGGTCCACCTCCTGTTAACAGGTTCATAATAATAGAGTCTGGGTTACTAACATGTTGCTTTCACTTTAGTTTTTGAAACTTAATTGTTTGAAAATGTGGTATGAAAGTTAAAGTAAATGATTGAATTCTTTATTGTCATCTCAAACCACCTAAATGAGAAACAATTGATAGTGTAGAAAGAATGCAGAAAGGATTCTTGCTGTATAGAATGGTTGCCATGGAGTGGACCATATTTTTTTTTGAAAGACAGTCTTTTAACTGCACTCATCTGTGACAATAAATTTAAAGCTTACTCCAACGAAGACAGCGGAGACAGAAAAATGAGACCCTTTGCCAGAGCTGGGCTGGACAGCTGTTATGTTTTTGTTAGGGATATAAGAGTTTATAAGAAAGTGCCCCTCAAAGATTGGAATGCTTATATGTACATTCTTTATAGATGAGACTTTTTTGGAAAAACCTACTGATAGAATCCTATAGGCATACATTTACAGAAACAGATGCAGGCAGAGATGGCACTATTTAAAAGTATTGACACTATCCACACACGCCAGCAAAGTGCAATAAGAAAACCTCTTCTTCCATTTTCCTTTTAAAAATCACTTATTTATCTGCTTCTCTTATCAAATAATGCCAGGGCAGGCCACGACCTTGAACCTTTGAAGCCCCTCTGAAGTCTGAGACTACTCTCCTGGGAGGTGCTCTTCATCTCTGGAGAAGTGGAAGTCCTGTTTCAATCTGCCTAACCTCTGGGTGCTTTAAGAAACTACAGGTCCGAGAGCCCCTGTCCACAATTCTGATTTAGCAGACCTACCCTAGACACAGGAATCTGCATGTTTATCAAACAAACCAGTGGATTTTAATACAGAGGGTTTAGGGAATCACACCAAGTAAACACTGCCCTAGGACTAATCTCATTAATTTATTGTTGTCTAGTGAAAGCATTTCTTCACTACAGATGAAGGAAAAAGTCTAAAATGAAAGCTTCCATAAAACTTTTAAATGCAAGTTATTTAATTTATTTATTTATTTTCGCAGTACTGGGGATTGAACCTAGGGGCGTTCTACCTCTGAGCTACACCCCAGCCCTATTTTTTACTCTTTATTTTGAAACAGGGTCTCACTAAGTTGGCGAGGCCTCACTAAGTAGCTGAGGCTGGCCACGAACCCGGATCCTCCTGTCTCTGCCTCCCAAGTACTGGGATTACAAGCGTGCGCCATCATGCCTGGCTCTAAATGCAAGGTTATTTTAAAAATGTTGTTCTTCCCTAAATTTCAGTATTTCTGCTATTCCAGATAGTATCATTCTCATAATCAAAATTGTCACACCATCAAACTAATCAAATTCTTGTAGTCACATTTTTTTAAAGTACTTTATTTCACTTAGAAAGAATCTGAGAAAGGCTGCTGTGGAGCAGATATGATCTAGAGTCACTGTCGAGTGAGTTTGGACCTTCTGGATCCAGCTCCAGGACTCACTGCACACAAGTGATGTTCAGAATTAAGACTGGAATTCCAGTGTTCCGGCAGTTAAATCATTGTGTGGGTCCTTAATCATTTCTTTAGACTGAATTCCTAAAAGTGGAATTTTTGGGACAGAAGCTAATGTTTAATTTAAAAACTTTGGTTTGTATCGTCAAATCACAATGTTGAAAGGAATTATCATAATAAAATCAAATATATAAATGCTTCTAGTATGTTGGGCTTTGTGTCTCAATCTTCATAACAACATTACAAGTTTAGTGTTATCATTATATCAACTTTAAAGATGATAAAAATGAAACTTGAAGAACTTAAAATATTGGCCAAGGTCATACAACCACTGTATAAGAAAACCAGAACTGGGATTCAGGCCTTCCTGAGGTCAAGCCCTTGTTGCTAACCACCGGAGTGTATTAATTGACACTCTCACCAGAAGTGTATGAGAATTCCTGTCTTCCCACAAACTAACCAACCCAGCACATTACTTTCCTTTAAAAATTGCTAGTTCAGTAGGGACAACTATTTGCTTATGGGATGAACTATTTGGCAGTAGTTCTAGAACTCAAGTTAGGCAGCTCCCATTTATACCCATATACAGTACAGAGAATAATTATTTCCCTGGAGGTTTCCTACCATGCAGTTGAATAAACTACAGTCTTTACATACTTGGTGGTCAAATGGTTCTCAGACCCCTTCTGAGGGTCTGAGAAGGTCTGAGGCCATGTTTAGCAGAACTAGGTGCCACAGTGAGACTGGAGGCAACTACATTGACTACATGATCTGGGGGATGAATTTTAATTGGATGTAATGTAATCTATTTATGTATGACTCCCAAGCTCAATTTCTTCTGGAAGGGATTTGATACCGTTTTGAATATCCAAATGCATGATAAGCAGAATAAATAAAAAGATAAAAGATAAAAAGAGAAATATAGTTAGAGAGAGATTTATTATATTAGCTAAATTCTAAACTTAGCTCTGAGTTCTTAACAAAGCAAACACAAAGACTTCTATGATTTCCATTGTTCTCCCCAAGTGAAAACATGTCAAAAAAATTTTTTTTGAGGTACCAGGTATTGAATCCAGGGTCATTCTACCTCTGAGCTACACTCCCGGCCCTATTTTTTATTCTTTATTTTTGAAACAGGGTCTCACTAAGTTCCAACGGGCCTCACTAAATAGCTGAGGCTGGCTGCGAACCTGTGATCCTCCTGTCTCAGTCTCCCAAGTACTGGGATTACAAGCGTGTACCATTACGCCTGGCGTCAGTTTTTTTTGGAGAGCAAACTCCTGATGATGTGCCACAGGCTTCAGAAGGAATGACAAGTAAAAAAACAGACAATGCCTCTGGACTTCAGGGTTGCAAACAGAAATAATCTTTTTTATTTTTTAAATATGCTTTTATTGGTGCATTATAATTATACATCATAGTGAGGTTTAAAATGATACAAACACACATGCACACAGCATTTGTTGTGTTTCCCTCTGCATCCCACCCTACTCCTCCCCCACTCATCATACCTGTTAGTGAGATTACTAGTGATACCTTCATAGATGGGCATAACATTATTTGAGTTGTTTCCTTCATCAAGCCTCCTTTTCCCCTAGTCACATCCCTCCTCCAATCCTCTTCCACTATTTGGTACAATTTTTTTAATTTCTCAAAACTTGCCTTGTAGCCTAACATATGAGAATGTCCCCTTTGCTGGTGAGAAGACAGTGTTTTCTGTAGCTGTTGGAAAATATGTGAGAATACCAATGTCAATCTCAGTATCTTGTATGGGGAAGGGGGGAGTGGGGAGGGAGCTGGGGGAAAGCCCACCAAGTGTTGTGTGCATGTATGTCACTATCACTATGAACTACATTATGTTGTGAGACTATAATGCACTAATAAAAGTATATAAAAAAGAAGAGATAGACTCTCATACAATAATAGTTGAGGAACTGAACACCACTTTCATCAATGGAGAGTTCAACCAGAGAAAAAACTGACAAAGAACCATTGAGTTAAACTATACTATAGACCAAATGGATCTAACAGAAATAGTCTTTAAATGAGTATTTTTCATATTTTGTACTAAATAAATGCATTTTTAATATAACCATATTTGTTAAAGTTGCCTCATAAATATTAAGAACATGAGGAGATAACCTATTCCAAGTGTGAAATAACTGCCTAAATGATTCAATTTCTGTATGATTTAATACTATCTGTTTTCTGACCCATGAATCTAAGTTGTCTGTAGTTGAGTAAGATACTGAAAATTATCTTAATGTAGGCCACTCATGCTTTGAAACTTATTATTTCTTGAAGCTTTTAAATCCATCTGAATAGTAGAAATTGACACAATTTTCTCTAATGACAACTTCACAACTTCTACATAAAATCTATCATCCAGAATTTCTTTTGCTGTGTGGTGCTATTATTCTTTGAGTACAGTATAACTAAATGATATTATCTTAGCTTAGGTCTAAGGTTATTTATACTCTTCCAAAAACTAAATCTATTACCAAAATGGTCAAAATCAGAGTGGTAGGGGTCATCACTTTATCTAATTTCCAAAGTGAATTAACCATTATACTTTATTTTACTACATTGAAATATATTTGCATATATTTACATTTTAAAGGAGTTAACCAAATTATTTTGAAGAAACCAGGCATATATTCCTTAAAATATAGTGTTGGAAACTTTTGATCTAATACTTCAGCTTCTGGATATCTATTTTTAAAAAGCTATTCAAAATCTGGGCAAAAATCTTGATCCTTAGTAGTGTTATTTGTAGCAATGAGAAAGTATGAACCCTGAGTTCCTGATAGTATGGAAGTATTTAATTATCATACTTGGAATATTTAACTATAGATATGGTCTAGAGAACATTTAGAATATAAGCTTTGTATGGAAGGTAATCGTGTGTGTCTATTCTCTTCCCCAGTATCAGAAAGTGTGTATTATATATGTACATTCCATAAATACTTGTGGAATAAATATATATTCGATCATTTATTAGCTGACTTTTACTGGGCTCACTAGAGGCAGGTGCTTGGCAGTGTTCTAAGTACGTCCAATGCACTAACCCTTTTCATCCTCACAACATCACCATGAAGTAACTACACTTCTTCTCTTCATTTTAAAAATAAGGACAGTGAGACACAGGGAATTAAAGAACTTGTTCAGTATCATACAACTAAAAGATCTTCAGTTGGCATTTCAACCTATGAATCTGTGGGTTTTTTTTTTTTTTTTTTGGTGTGTGTGTGTATGGTACTGGGGATTGAATCCATGGACATTCTCCCTCTGAGCTATACCCCCTGCCCTATTTTTTTTTTATTATTATTTGAAACAGGGTCTCACTAAGTTGTGGAGGGCCTCACTAAGTTGCTGAGGCTGGCTGCGAATCTGTAATCCTCCTGTCTCAGCCTCCCAAGTACTGGGATTACAGGTGTGCATCACCACACCCAGATGAATCCATGTATTTTATTTACGGTGTCCATGCTCTTAAGGACTACTCTCAGGCTCATGAATACCTGAAAATAGTAGCTTGAAGACATGAAGAACTATATTCTAATTTAACAAGTTTAATTTTTGTTGGACTGTAAAATATTTGCCCTGACAAAAAATGAAAAGCTTCCTTTTCTATGTTCAAGTTATGATTCACTATGAAGGATGAAGAATTGGTTTTAAAAAGCTGAGTCTAGCCAGGCGTGGTGGCGCATGCTTGTGATCCCAGTACTTGGGAGGCTGAGACAGGAGGATTTCAGGTTCAAGGCAATCCTCAGCAACTTGGTAAGACTTTCAGCAACCTAGCGAGGTCCTGTTTCAAAACGAAAAATAAAAAGTGCCATGGGTATAGCGTGGAGGTAGAAGGCCCCTGAGTTGAATCCCCAGTACCACAAAAACAAAACAACAACAACAAACAAAAAACCTGAGCCTGGTGCCTGGAATTGTCTGAAATACTATGTTTTTTTGGGAGAGGGGTGGTACTGGGGATTGAGCCCAGGGGCATTCTACCTCCAAGGTACACCCCCAGCCCTATTTTATTTTTATTTTGAAACAGGGTCTCACTAGGTTGATGAGAGTCTCACTTCTTGCTGATGCTGTCCTTGAACCTGCGAACCTCCTGTCTCAGCCTCCCAAGTACTGGGATCATAAGCGTGTGCCACCATGCTCCGGCAAGTTAAAATACTATGTTAATGTAATCCACACTTACCTCTTCCACAGCTGCCTGGAGGTAAGAAATATGATTACTACAGGAGAATTAAAAGTGTTCCACTGGATCCCTAGCCTACTCTATGGAAATCCCAACCAGCTCAAATTCTCTCAGATTCTTTTAAATTTCCTTTAGGATGCTCTATGGGGAAACTCTGTGAGGTGTTTCATTTCTTTTTCTTTTTTTTTTCCCTGATGGTTCTTTATCTTTCTTGCAATGAATTCTCCCAAAGAGCTCTGTTAAATGGCACTCCCCTGGGAGCTCTATGTGCATAAAGGGCTTCTCCTGGGCCCCTGGCATCGTCAGTCCAGCCGCTTCCCTCAGTCTACTGCATCCATAATTCTGATGCTTAACTTGAGCTATGTTCTTGCAGAAATGATAAAGCGGTGCTGACCAGTGGTGCTCAGGTTTTTAATGGGTTTGTAATAAATGGCTCCTTTGGGTTTTACACACTGTTTTATCATGGCCCCTTCCTCTAGGACTGAAGAACAGGTCGGTGGAATTGTACTGAAGAAGACGTGAGTGAAAGAAACCAGCTGGTACTCAGAATCACTCTGCAAGTCACTCTACCATCAGTTCACCGAGCGCCGGTATTTAAGTCTGTGCTTCTTTAAGACGAGCACGGTTCAAGAAACCTTTTTATTTGTCATTTAAAAAGAACAGTGTAAGACTGACAAGTCTTCCAGATACGCCCAGACATGTCAGTCCCAGGTTCAACATTATTTAGGCTCAAACTACACTAATATCACTCATGTGAAAAATAAGAATGATTGCATTTTGCATATATTCTTGTTTGGTAGTTTTTTTTTGGGTTTCTGTGTGGTATCCCCAGAAACCTGCATAGGGGAGAAAAAGTAGTATCTTAATCACTCATTGCTAGGTTCATGGCCAATGCCTCTATAACAAAAGACAGAATAGCAGGAGAAAAACATATTAATTAATTAATTAATTAATATACTGGGGGTTGAATCCAGGAGCATTCTACCTCCATGTTACACTTCCAGACCTTTTTTTTTTTCTTTTTTTTTTGCGGTACCGGGGATTGACTGCAGGGGCGTTCTACCTCCACGCTACACCCCCGGCCCTATTTTTTTGTATACTTTATTTTGAAACCGGGACTCAAGAAGTTGCGGAGGGCCTCACTAGGTAGAGAGAGAGAGAAAGAGAGAGAGAGAGAGAGAGAGAGAGAGAGACAGGGAGGGAGAGAGAGAGAGAGAGAGAGAGAGGGCGAGAGCGCATGCGCGCGCTGTGGCTGGCCACGAACCCAGATCCTCGGGTCTCCGCCTCCCAAAGTACTGGGATTACAAGCGTGTGCTACCACGCCCGGCTCTTCCAGACCTTTTTAAAATTTAAATTAAAAATTTTTTTTGTGGTACTAGGGATTGAATCTAGGGGTATTCATCTCTGAGATACATCCCCCAGCCCTATTGTATTTATTTTGAAATAGGGTCTTACTAAGTTGCTAAGGGCTTCGCTAAGTTGCTGAGGCTGACCTTGAACCTGTGATCCTCCTGTTTCAGCTTCTCAAGTACTGGGGTTACAGGCATGTGCCACCATGCCCAGCCAAAACCTTTTTAAATTTTGAAACAGGGTCTTGCTAAGTTGTTGAGTATTGTGCTACATTACTGAGGCTGGCCTTGAACCTGTGATCCTCTTGTCTCAGCCTCCCAAGTACTGGGATTACAGGCATGCTCTACCACACCCGGACATACAAATTTATTTAATATAAGTTTTATGTGAAAAGGGAGCCTTCAGAAATGAAAACCCAAAGGAACAGAGAAACTTGGGTATTTTTATGCTTTAGTTTGATCAATGGTGGACTTTGTGTAGAAGTATGATTGAATGAAAGGGGTGTGACTTGATGATAATAAACTGGAGGGAATTCAGCAAGGCCTGTTTGTTCAGATTCTTCTCTATGTCCTGTGTCTGCAGAGGTGGGAATTCCTTTCTTCAAGTCACAGACACAGTGTCTCTCTCATGAGGGTCTTAGGACCTACTTTAGGGGAAGGTCAGAGAATTATTTTATGGCCTGCTTCCTTGGTTCCGCTCTTTTCTCAAATGCCAAGGTACCACAGTTAGGGTAGTGTCTCTTGACTCCCATTACTTGAAATAGAACAAGTTTCCCTTTAGAAAATTAACTGTTAAGTTAATTCCTTAATTGATCACAGGGGGGAAAGGAAAATGACTTTTGGGTTTATGAGACTATCACTGCTTTGAGGGTGTCAACTCATATACGGAAAGACTGGCAAGAATATCAATCAGAAGAGAGCTTGGATAACAAAGAAAGCCTAGAGAAATGGAAACTAAAGAATCAAATAATGGCTGGGCTAGCCAGTCATGCTTTGAAAGACAAGAGCTTTGGTCAAAAGACTTTAATGATTCCTACGCTATCAGCAAGCATCTCCCTAGTGAGGATAGGTTACAGGATGTATTTCTGCACAGAAGATTTGATCTCACTGGCCACAGCGCACTGTTTATGAGAATGACGAATAAGATTATCATGCCTAATGCCATGAAACATTTAATTCAGCTACTTTCCCTTGTTCTGATTCAGGCAATTTATTATCGCATTTCTTGTTACTGCTGCTACTACTGAGTCTTTTTAACGTTGGACATGTGCTAGGTATTCATAGACATGACTTAATCTTCAGATCAATCCTGTGTCATGAGGACCATCATCCTAGCTATTTGGGTGAAGAAACTGAGGCTTAAAAACATGAGTTCAGATTTATCCGAATAAATTTAATTTTCTGTTATGATTTAATTTCAATATGTACCTGTTGAAAAATAAGGGAGAACCAATGGGACATTAATTTCTCTTATAAAACAACTAAATTCTCCTTTGAGGACTAAGGGAATTACTAGCAGTAATCATCAAACACTTCATGTTCATGTAGGCCAAATAGTTACCTGCATTTCCAAAATAATAAGATTTCATTTCCTTTTTAATAAAATTGGATATTTTTTGGTGGTGCTGGGATTAAACCCAGGGGCATTATACCTCTAAGCTATATCCCCGGCCCTATTTTATTTTTTATTTTGAAACAAGGTCTCACTAAGTTGCTGAGGCTAGCCTCCAACCCGTGATCCTTCTGTCTCAGCCTCCCAAGTACTGGGATTACAGGCATGTACCACCATGCCCAGCTAAATTGGATTTCTTAAAGGCACAAATTTTGCTTTTCTTTTCTTGGCTGTTATTTATTGTTTGAATAATGGTAGAAAAATTATGAAGAATAAAAAATAAGCTGATTTATTATGGAAATTGGATCAATGTAGTTAGAATTTATTATTTTCACCCTTAAAAGTTAACATTTTTCTCTTCTTTGGCTTGTGGTTCCTTTCCGTCTCTACACACTTCGTGATTATTTTGCTCTGAGTTCCCGTACAAGGTTAAAATTGATTTTTCAGAATTCCCAATAACAATTTATAAAGGATATAACTCCCAAGGTGGCATTTCTAACTGAAGTGCTTAGCTTATATCTGTTAATTTAATATACAAACCCCTTTCTTTAGCACAATAATTTATTTCTTAGTGTATGTGTGAAGGACGAAAAGTGTGCTAAGTTAATTGGTACTATTTCTGCCAAAGTGTTCTTCAAATATTCACCTTATATATGGCATGTAATAACCACTATCGTTAACTTCAAAATGCTTTGTTGTGAAGGTGGATCTCTCACAAACACATACTTAGCATTTATACTGTGGTAGTTTTCTAAATTCAAGAATTCTACAGTGAATGATATGGCCTGGATTTATCAGCTGCACTGCATATAATTTGCTATGCGCACATACATACATATATGGCTGGGTGTACGTGAGCCCGGAATGTTCGGTGTTACTTTGACTGTATTATTCTCTGAGACCACTCAGGTGTGTTCATGCTCCCAATTTTGATATCTTGAAAGGCTCCATATAGATTATACTAGGTACCACTTCTCTAATCCTGTGTATTTTTAAATGCTAGTCTCATTAGACAGAGAAGCTTTCAAAATTTAGAAGAATATGGTACAAGAGGAGTCTATATTTGGTCTGTTGTGGTTTTTTTGGTGTTTTTCCTCAGGTGTTTTTCTTTTTTTCTTTTTGTGGTACTAGGGATTGAACCCAGGGGCATTCTACCTCTGAGCTACACCTCCAGCCCTATTTTATTTTCTATTTTTTTTTTTTTTTTGCAGTACTGGGGATTGAACCCAGGGGTGTTCTACCTCTACGCTACACCCCCGGCCCTATTTTTTTTTTTATACTTTATTTTGAAACCGGGTCTCACGAAGTTGCGGAGGGCCTCACTAGGTAGACAGAGAGAGAGAGAGAGAGAGAGAGAGAGAGAGAGACAGGGGGAGAGAGAGAGAGAGAGAGAGCGAGCGAGAGAGAGAGAGAGAGAGCTGAGACTGGCTGCAAACCCGGATCCTCCGGTCTCCGCCTCCCTTATTTTCTATTTTGAAACAGGGCTTCACTAAGTTGTTGAGCCTGGCTTCGAACCTGCGCTCCTCCTACTGGGATTATAGGCGTGCGCCACCACGCCCAGCTCCAGGTGTTTTTTAATCATGTGACATCATAGACGTATTCTTTTTGCTTTTCCACATGCTGTTTTCTACATAGAGTAACAGTTGTTATCTAATTGACTCAGAAACCTAATATGACTCAGAAACATTGCAGCATTAAGGTAGCTGTAGGACTTAAATCCCAGTGATAATTTTTCGGAATATTATGCAGTGTTGTTAAGGAGTATTCATAGCCATGCTTTAAACAAATCCTCTGAGCCTCTGTTACTTCCATGTGCATATCTGGCTTGAAGTTACTTGCAGGTCAGGACTCATCTTGGTCTCAGCCTAGGACCTGGCACTTGCCTGTCATGTGCATCACAGCTGCCAAAACAATGTCAACCAGGGATCACATGAAATCAAGATTACCTATGCTCCAGAATCGGGCATTGTGGAGAGCCAATAGTTTTCTCCTCAAATATGTCTTATGAAGGGCATTTAAAAAGTCTTTCCTAGCCAGGCGTTCGCTTGTAATTCTAGTACTCAGGAGGCTGAGACAGGAGAATCACAGGTTCGAGGCTAGCCTCCGCAACTTAGTGAGGCCCTCCACAACTTAGTGAGACCCTGTTTCCAAATAAAATAATAAAATAGGGCTGGGGGGTGTAGCTCAAAGGTAGAAAGCATCCTGGGTTTCATCCCTACCACCACCACACACTCAAAAAAGTCCTTCTTAGGAGTCATTTAAAGAAAGTTACAGCATTATTAAGTTCCAAATATGAGATCCTGTTTTATTATTTCACAAGAAAATGAATAACAGGTTACAATAAATACTCAGAAATTTCTGGAGTTTATTTATTTATCTATTTATGGTACTGGGGATTGAACCCAGGGACATTCTACGTCCAAGCTACACCTTCCACTCTTTTTTATTTTTTGTTTTGAAACAGGGTCTTTGTTAGGTTGCTGAGAGTCTGGCTATTGCTAAGGCTGTCCTTGAACCTGCGATCTCCTTGTCTCAGCTTCTCATGTACTGGGATTACAGGTGTGGGCCACCACGCCTGGCTCCTCTAAAATTTTAAGCTAAGTGTAGGGGTCTCCTTTAGAGCCCAGGGAGTTGGTTGCTCCTGCTATCTATCTTAGTGTCAATGAGGAGGCATGCAAATTAGAAATTAGCACTTAAAAAAACCCCAGTATCTCCTATTTATTAAGCATTTACTATCTGCCAGTTGCTGTCTGGGAACATTATGGTTTTTCTTTCTAAAGCCACTGGTGGTAGGTCTTACTGTTATTTCCATTTCACTCCTAATGAGAATAGAATACAAAGAGCTTAAGAAACTTTCCTAGGATGGCACAGCTGGGCAAGCACTGGAGTTGAGGTTCAAATTCAACTTCAGCTGATGCTCGTTATTCAAGGTGGTTGTGTTCTATAAAGTGGCTACAAACACTGAATTAGAGAATACTGAACTCCAGCTCCTAGGAGAAATACAAGGTTAGGTTTCTACAAGCTTCTGATCACAATGTCAGGCATTAACTCTTAATTCTAGGGAATGAGTTTGTTCAAAATTAAGATATTCAGCCGGGTGTGGTGGCGCACGCTTGTAATCCCAGTACTTTGGGAGGTGGAGACCGGAGGATTCGGGTTCGCGGCCAGCCTCAGCTCTCTCGCTCTCTCGCTCTCTCTCTCCCTGTCTCTCTCTCTCTCTCTCTCTCTCTCTCTCTCTCCTTAGTGAGGCCCTCCGCAACTTCATGAGACCCAGTTTCAAAATAAAGTATAAAAAATAGGGCCGGGGGCATAGCGCGGAGGTAGAACGCCCCTGCGTTCAATCCCCGGTACCGCAAAAAAAAAAAAAGGTAAAATTAAGGTATTCTTTGCCCATTTTGTACCCTATTAAACTTTCCTTGGATCCTTTCGTACTTCGCTCCCTTCCATGGTTCTTAATTACTTAGTGAGTCAAAGACTTCATCAACCTCTCCCAAGATGAGAAGTTACGATAATACAGTGGATTTCAAATAATTATTTTTTCAATTGAAATATAATTCTTTATTCTGATATTGTTCCCTTCTCTATTTTGTTGTGAGAACATTCTGGTTTTTTTTCTAATGTAATTGTGGCTATAATGATTGTTTTCTTTTCAAAAATGTACTTACCTGACAAAAGCTTTAAAGACTGGTAACTCTACATTAATCCCCAGATTTATATTTAAAACTTTATTGATCTATGGATTTCAAATTCTGGCAACCACAACTCTAGACAAAATTGGTGAGTTGTAATATTTACTTCTAGATTTCCCTGAAAGAGAACACATTTGGCAATAGGGTCTAGAAATGTTTTCAAAGACCTGACAGATAATTTTTACATCAAATAGGTGATAAGTCATCACCTGTCAAGTTCCCTCTCAGCGATTATCTTTCAGCCCACATTTACCCTTGGTACATTGTTAATACATCATGGTTTTAGCACTTTTACCCTGAAGACAACCACCACTTGGGTTAAACTCCAAGGAAAGAAGTCCATCAGATTTGTTTTGTCTTGTGTTTCTCATCTCCTGGTGTGATTTACCAATGATGTTGCTTACACCTGGATGTGACCCACCCACAAACATAAAAGACGTTTTTAACACCTCTTCCAATTTTTAAATAATCATCTGATTGGGAATTCAAAGAGTTGAGGAGGGTTACAGCGGAAGGTTTAGTTTGGAGTTGCAGTTTATGATGAGTTAGGGATACATTTTTTCTTTCTAGTTTTCATCAGGAAAAGATCACTTGGTAAATCTAACCATCTGCAGAAATATAAATGGGGATTTTCAGCCCCAAACGTTCCATTATGGTGATGTTAGATCTTTCCTCCACCTAGCTGTTTAGGGAGATACAGAATGATACAAATAAAATGCATAGTTTTGCAATTGCCAGCTATGAAAGAGACTCTGATGCAAACAAAGTAGAGTGAATTTATGGTTTAAGTAAAGAATGTTATTTGCAAATATAAAATGTAACTCCTAACTACAACAGGCAGAAGGGGGCTATCTAATCTCAATTTTCACATAGATATTAAAAGTATTAAAAGATTATTTTGGTTGATATACAACTGTGCCTTATACATGGAGGGCATCAAGTAATATCTTTGAATGATTAAATAAATTCTGTTTCTATCAGTTTCATTCACCAATGCAAACATTATACAAAGTTATAGTATATAGAATTACACCTTATTTTCTGTCAATATGAACCAATAATTTGCCAATGCTTGAAAGGATGTAGGGAAATGAAACATTACATATTATCCACACTTCAAATACTTTTGAAGTTATTTTATTGTCACGCCTAAGTAATATATAGTTTGGCATTCATCTTGACTTTCATCCATAAATAACACTTAAAAGATAACAATACAGAATAGCAAATTTTGAACTGAATTTACAATAATATTACATAGTCTTGCATACAGGAAAAATATATAGTCTTTCAATTTCTTTTTTTCTATCCACCTTTTTATGGTCAATGTCTAGAGATACTACAAATCAAACAGCAATATATATAGAATTAGTTTTTAAAGTCTGAGGCAGAATATCATTATGGAAAGAGTTATGGAATTCGAGAAAGAAGACCTAAACTCTAATTCTGTTTTTACTTTGTAAAATAAGGCATTTGGACTACAATATCTTTAGTATCTTTCAGCTTTATATTTCTTAGCTATAAAAAAGACATTTTTGGACATTAGCTAAAAAGGTGCTAAAAATAGTGATATGGTTTTGATAAGTGTTTCTCCCAGGCTCATGTGTTAAAGGCTTAGATTCCAGCTTATGGCACTATTAGGAGGTAGTGGTACCTTTAAGAGTGGGGCCTAATAGAAAGAACTTAGGTCATTGGGGATATTGCATCCCCAGCCCCTTCCTGTCTCTCTTTGCTTCCAGGGTGCCATGAGGTGAGTAGCTTTACTCCACCCTGTGCTCCTGGCCTTGGAACTACCTCAGCACAGGCCCAAAGCAACAGAGCCAATTGACCGTAGACTGGAACCGCTGACACTGTGAGCCAAAGTAAATTTTCCTTTTTTAAAGTTGATTATCTCAGGTATTTTGTCACAGCAATAGAAAGCTGACTAACACAAGTAGTAAAAGGTTCATTAAAAAATAACATAATTCAACAGCTTTTAAGATATATGTTGGGTTAAGTCCTTGCGACCCCACTAAAAAATCTGACATCTCCTCCACGAAATCTCTATTCCTCCTCTAATTTGCAGAGCAATATATATACATATATTGCATTTTGTATGAGACTCATAGGGTTTCATTCTTTGTATTTTGAATACCATGACATGTATGTTTTGGTAATATTCTCTTTCAAAGCGTGAGTATTTTACTATAACTTATTCAGTTTTGTATCCTACAACAGTGCCTACCATAGTGCCTTACACAGAATGCTCAATAAACGTTTATTAAGTCATTGATTACACCATTACAGAAGGTATTAACCAGGGATTTACTAAACTACAATGTTTAATTATTCATGTATTCAGTCGACAAACACTTACTGAAGGCTTACTGTACTATATACTCTGGACTGGGGGCTGGAGACATGAAGGTAAACACAGCTGCAGGAATTAAGAAGCTCATAAAATAGCAAGCTGACATTTAACCAACAAATTACCATGCAGTGTGATATATCAACAGTGTAGGACATGATGGTGTGTGGATGATGGTAAAGGTTTCCCAGGCTAGAGGATGTTATTTCTGAGCTAGGTATTAAAAGTTTACCATGTGTTGTTTGCAAAGTCAACCCTGTGTGCTTGCAGGTGAGTGTGTGTGTGTGTGTGTGTGTGTGTGTGTGTGTGTGTGTGTTTGCATTCTCGGGAGGGAATGATCTGGTCCTTCAGAGAAGTAAGAAGCAGCATGGCCTGCTGGGGGCAGGTTGGGGGAGGAGAGGATATAAACACCCAGGATGGTCAGGAGGGGAGGTTCTGGGAGATGAGGTGGAGGAGCTGCTAACCCAAGTACAACTGTAAGCAATGGGGAGACGGTAACAGGTTTTAAACAGGGAAAGAATCAATCACCCTAATGGCACCATGGAAAAGAGTTCGGGGTGAGAGATTACAGAGGTGGGAAGGCAGACTTTCCAACCATTTCAGGGTCCAGGTGAGAGATAACGAGGGCTGGGACCCTGCTGGTGTCAGAGATGATGGAGAGGAGCAGATGGCTATCCAGCTGCCTATGCTCTGATTTCACTCATATTAACTTGTAAGGATTCTTTCTAGAAAAACATTGAAAACTTAGTAAAAGTTATGACCAACACAATTAATAGAGAAGTCCAAAAATTATGTTCACAAGAGGGAAATAATTGAATAAAGAAAAGCATGATAAAACTGTATTTTTGTTAATTTGGTTTTGGGGTCTGGTGAAAAAGCTTTCTCTTACTCTTGCATGTGTCCAATTGTCATAATAAAATTTTTCTGAAGTAATTAAAATATATTCCTCAATATTTTCCTTGATTCTTCTTGAGAAGGTGTGTGTATTGCTGCTGCCATCACCCAAGGACATCGACCCTCCAGCTCCTTCATTCTTCCAACATGAACTCTCAGCAAGAATTGGGTTTGTCTGCCGTGCATTGTGGCACACGCTTATAATCCCAGTACTTTTGGGAGGCTGACACTGGAGGATCCAGGTTGGCGGCCAGCCTTAGCTACTTAGTGAGGCCCTCCTCAACTTAGTGAGACCCTGTTTCAAAACAAAAGAATACAAAATAGGGCTGGGGGTGTAGCTCAGAGGTAGAATGCCCCTGGGTTCCATCCCCAGTACCACACACACACACACAAAGAATTGAGCATGCCTCAGCACCAATTCTTCCTTCTTCCACATTTTTTTTCTATTGGACAGTGTCACTTTCAGGTGGGCCTTCCCCCTGAGTTTTCTATTCCACATGCCAATCATCTCTGGGAACACCTTCACCAACACACCCAGAAGTCTCTTAGGTGTCTCAATCCAATCAAGTTGACAATCCAGATAAATCATCACAAGTCCACCCCTTGTCAACTTGACACTTAACCATATCTCTTTAAATGATACTTAATCTCTAAGAAACCACAATAACAAGGTCATAATTTTGCCTATCATAATAAAACTATTCTATGTACAACTGAAAACACACTAATTCCCTCCCCTGAATAGGAGGCAAAGTTTTTTGACTGAAGCTTATTCTTCTCCTGACATCCACAGCTTAAATGTTATGATGTGGATGCTATAACAATTAAAGACTGATATTAAGTTCACCAATATTATGTTCCATGATAGAGGAATAAGGAAGGAAAGAAAACAAAGACATCTGCCCAATATATGTGTATATATATTCACAAACATATTCTTAACACAATAGGAAAGAAACACTTATGGCAGTTACAATCCTCACTTCTGAACTTGGTCACTTGGCTGTAGTTGGTATCTATAACTACTTTCTAGTACTACCCATTCTGTATTCCCTCTGCCTTAAACCAGCACCTCAGTGGGTCTTGGTTCTTTAGGTGGAGAGGTGATCCACACCTTCATTCCTGAAGGGTCTGAGACTTTTGTCATCCTGCCTGGATTGGGTCATTGTAGTTTCCCTTTAACCTTAATGACAGGACATGGTAATACTAAGAGACACCCTATGAGACCTCTTGCTCTCCAGGCATACTCTTCCTTGCTTCCACGGTGGAGTAATAGTCCAATTTCCCCTTGGAATTCTGGACCAATCAACCCCCCCCCACACACACACACCACTATAACCTAGCCAGTTGTCTCAGAGGCATGATGAGTTTAAAGTGGCGGGGGGAAGTCTTAACTTCCAGTTCAGTAGAATCATTGTCATGCCTCATTGTAGAAGCAGTTCCCCTCTGGAACTAAGACCTCTAGTCCAACAGAGCATTAGTCTGTGGGGACAGGAAGCAAAACTTTTGCTAGCAGGTCACAGGGGGTAATGGTGAGTGGTACCATTCCTGTACCTCTAGGTTTCTGGACCTGTGAATTCTAGCTATCTTCTGGAGAACCTTTCCTAGTCCTGCAAAGTACTGCCACCTAGCTGGCACTGTAACTGGGTCTTCAAAAGATCATTCTACCATTCTATCAAACCAGCTACTTCGGGATGGTGGGGAACATGGTAAGACCAGTGAATCCCATGAGCTCTTTGCCACACTTCTTTGGCTATGAAGTGAGTTCCTTGGTCGGAAGCAATGCTGTATGGAATACCATGACAGTGGATAAGATATTCTGTAAATCCAGGGATGTTATTTTTTGCAGAAACATCACCGGCTAGGAAGGCAAACTCATAACCAGAATATCTTTGCTGTCTGTATTTCCTATAAATTGATAGTTGGATCTAGGAATTAGATCAGATCAGATCCCGGCTCAAAAAAAAAAGTGTTTTTGAACAAGACCTTTTCACAGGTAAAGTTGTGTTCTTTAACTAGGGGACTTGTAAGCTCAGGTGTATTGTTTTGTTACCAAATTAACAAATGATGCTTCACAATACCTAGATCTTCACTTACATGTTATAATTTTTTAGAGTTTAAATGTAAAAAATATTCAAATGGATATTCTGAAAAACCAAAATTTGTTGAGAAAGAATAGGTGAGTGTCATCTGAGATTAATCACAACAGCAACGGACCACTTTTTTAAAAACCATGAATGCAAATAATTCCTAATGACCCCATCATAGGCTTATATCATTCATCCAAATTATATGCCATGGATCAGCAAGCACTATGACAAGGAAACTTCTTTATGTGTGATATAAATCACCAATTGCTACCTTATTTAAAAACTAGATGATGATAACAGCTCTGTGACTCCATAAATTTGAGTTTCTAATATTATGCAGAAGAACATAAAACCTGTTTATGCATTATAATGCAGCAATAATGTATCTTTTCACAATCATTGGCATAACTAAATCTACTAACTTGCCTACAGCATGCATAATGACAAGTTTGCGAAATGCTCAGAATTTTAAATTTTGATTCACCTGCAATTCAAATCCCTGCAGCAATTAAAGAGAAAACCACACATATCAAGCCAACACATCCCTTTAACTGGGTAAGATGCAGTTTTCAGGGAGGGTATTTTCATATGCCCTTTGAGGCTGTAGCAAAACTAGAGTCAAATAGATTTATATACCTGCATATTAAAACGAGTCCTGGTTGGAATGATTTGCTTCTGCAGCTTCTTAAAAATAAAGATTGATAGAAATTCAACAAAAAACATATTAGTTATGTTAGTTTGAGCTGCCTACTCTTTTTTTCCATGTTATTGGCTACTTCTATGGAGACAAAATTGAAATGAAGAGTTGAGATATTTATGTGTATCAGGAGTTGACAAATTTTCTGTAAAAGTCCATATAGTTAATATTTTAGTCTTTGTAGGGTGTTTGGTCTCTGTCACAGCTACTCAACTATGTTATTGTAGTAGGAAGGCAGCCTTAGAAAATATGTAAATGGATAAGCCTGGCTGTGTTCCAATAAAACTTTATTTATAAAAACAGACAGTTGACTGGACTTGGCCTATGTGCCAGAGGTTGCTGACCTAGATTATTCAAGCCAAATCTTATTGCCTATTAAAGAAAGTATTTTTTCTTCCTTTAAATAATTGAGTTTGGCAGCTTATACTAATTGGGTTCAACAGAAGGTAGCTTAATTCTCCACTTCATTTGGTATTTGTAGACACAGGTTTTGTTATATTTTTAAAGCCAGTCCTTTGAGAAGGCCAGCCACCTGTCTGAGTTTATTAGAATTAATGAGGGATAAGAATGGATTGTCCTATGTAGAACAAAAGAAATCTTCCAGAAGGAAGTTTAATACTTGAAAAAAGCTTTGTGCATTTTTACTTGGTTTTAGAAAAGAACCACTTCAAAGTTAAAGAGATACCAGAGAAAGAAGAAAAGGGAAAGGAATTTTTTTTGTCAGGGTTAGAAATTAATCATTAATTATAACATTAAACATGAACTTTGTATTCCTACTGCTTCAAACAACAACAGCAAAAAACTCACAATGCCTTTTAAGTTGGCCACTTATGCTACATAAATTATTCCATTTTCTGATATTAAAAATAAATATGTTCAATATATTTTATATTTCTTTGCAATTAATTTTGTTATAATACAGATTATCCAATTGCACAGTGTAATTATTCCTTGTAAAGATGATCCCTCAATCTTAAAAAATTTTAGATGCCACATTTTAAATATAAATTATAAATCCAATGGCTGTGTTCCAAAGAGAAAAGATAATTTATTTCAGCCTCACATTTCAAAAACCATGTATCTAAAAATTGTCTTAAATTTTCTGAGATTAATCTTTGTCATCATATGAATTAGGCAGAACCCAAATCAAGGTGATTTTTTGTTGTATTTTAAAATTTATAGAAGAGCACAGTGTCAACTCAGTGGTGAGCATATGGGAGAGTGCATTTTAAGTTGTGATCAGCTGCGACTAGCTGCGACTGATTTATATGGAACTCTATTTATTAGGATGAAACTATTGTTTTCTTTGTTGGGTAACAAAAGTATTTCTTTTAAGCTTAGACTGGTTCCAAAAGGACATTTTGTAGAAGGTTGTCCACCGTTGTTTTTCTAATGTTACAAAGATAACTTGTGAACATTCAACAAATTAACCCTAGCAGTTTGCCTTTTCCCCAGTTCTATCAAGTGTGGAGTGTTGAAGATCATTCTGCAGTCCATAGGCATTTCGTTCTGGCTCAAGGGGAAATGAAACTTTTGAAACATAAGGAAAGATTTTACAATGTGTGTCTTTTCTTTCAAATGAGGCTTGACTTTTAAGCTTGACATTTGAAAAACTTTAAGATTGAAGACACAGATAAATGATCATTTTACATACAGAAGGAAGAAAATGAATTGGTAAACAAGTTTATAACTGCTGTTTATAAAATCTGCTAATGATCCTGCTAATGGGAGACAGATTAAGGGATGTTTTTTGCCACAGATTTATCCCTAGCAGCTCCAGTGAAGAACTATGATTTTGGCATTCAGTTCCTGAACTACAGTTTTTGTAATGGAAAAAAACAAAACAAAACAACACAGATTACTCAGTGGTGGACAACTATGCATTTGTTAATTATTTCTACATATTCACAAAGACATTCTGTAAACCACTTCAGCACAAAATTGAATTTGAATGTAAGAAATATTTTTATTCAATGATGAAATCTTAAGTACGTAATCATATTCCTGGTACTTTTTCTTGCTTGTGCCCCACTGATCTCTTCGCAGCCGTCCTTGTTTTGAGGAAATTTCTGGCTGCCCTCTGCTCATTTGTACAGTCTTAGATCTGATGACCTTTAAATTTATAGCCTCATAAATTATCTTCCTCAACTTTGGAACAAAAAGAGATGGGTCAATAGAGTTTTAATTGCAAAAAATCCTGGCAATGACTCTGCTAATTGAATGCAGATTCCATGATACATAAGGCAGTATAGTCACCATTACATTTGTTTACATTTTATTTCACCCTAAAATGTTACCAACTTAAGGAATATGGCATTTAGAGCAGCAAAATGAAAAATGGCTCATAAACGTATTAAGTCAGAAAATTCTTGTGCTGTTTTTGTGAAAGCGTGTTTGTTAACATTTTAAATTAAAGAGACAGTGTAGCTTTCTCAAATGCATAAAGAGTTGTCTGGGAAAACAAGTACATAGTAATATCTACCAGACAGCTATCATTCTAATATGTTTTTTTGGAGTGAATATCATGTGTGTCTGTGTGTGTGTAATGTGTGTGTGTAAAATCTTTCAAAATTACTGAAGTGCAACTATATTGTTATAACTATATTGTTATATAGTATACTATACTTATATACTACAGATATATTGTTGTAAGTATACTTGTGTATAACTATATTGTTATATACAAGTGAATAAATAGTTTTGATGCTGTAAAGGGTTATACATCCCCACTGAAGGACTTTCTGTTATAGTGTCAACAAGCTCTTGCAGATTCAGAGCAAGCAGGCTATAACTGGGGTAGCAGAATCCTTTTATGATGCTACAAATGAATGATTTTCAGTTAGTCTGTTAGTTGAGGATTACAGTTGAGGATTCACCATGCAAAACAATGGAGTCAAAATACATGGGAGAAAAATTCACCTTTGTGCTGCCATTTGCCTTCTAGATATTCTGTAACAAATATGGCCATGGCCTGGGATTTCCTTTAAAATTTCAAGAGTTTTAAAGGAGTTTCTATCTGCATGAAAGGAATGCTCTGGCACAGGAAAACATTTTTGGGAAAGGAGAAATTGTGGGAGATTTTAATCAAATAATAAAGAACTAAGAGGGAGGCAGGACATGGTGGTTTGGAGAAATGAATGGCTTTGGTAGATTAAAATCTCTGATGCTGCCTTTGGAAAGTTGGTCCTGATGAACTTTTTCCATAGTGTACTGAGGCTGTAAGCATATTCTATAAGTAATGGGGCCATGTCTCCAGAGTCATAGAGAGCTAGTTTGGGGATTACGGTAACATGTAACAGGCAAATTTATTCATTTTTTAGTTTTTAAAATCTATTTGTTGAATGTCACGCCCGCGCAGCCTGGACCGAGTCTCTGCGGAGGGTGTCGGGATTGATCACATAGGGACACAAGCTTGAGGTTGAAGGCTCACAGTTAATACTGCCGACCGACTTTATTTAGCCCAGTCCTTATATACCTTCCTAGAGCATCAGAAAAAGATACAAAGTCCTTTCACCATACAATGTTAACATTTGTCTGGGCAAACAGAATGTTCCCAGACAACCTT
>PVJS01031581.1:0-23305 GCA_004027185.1 Glis glis | reverse complement strand
ACACACACACACACACACACACACACACACACACACATATATATATTTTTTAAACAGGGTCTCATTATGTTGCTGAGGCTAACCAGGAACCTGTGATCCTCCTGTCTCAGCCTCCTAAGTACTGGGATTACAGGCATGCACCACCATGCCCAACTTAACAAAGCTTTCTATAAGTACCAGAAGGCCAGGAAGTGAAATTCATAGAAAGCATGTCCTCCAGTGAGGATGAATGACTGTCCTTTCCATTTTGAAATGTTCCAGTTTAGTAAACTGGCCACTCATTGACTGTTGTTTGCCTGGGGGTGTGCTGCCCTAGAAAGGGCTCATCTTTTTGTCCATAACATTGTGGAAAATCTGATTTGCAGGGTTGCAATTTTCAGAGACTTCTCATATGAAATGAAATATGTTGGTGCCTTATTTTTAAATCTACCAAGTCTCTTACAGACCTACTTGTTGCCAAATTTTCAGCTGTGTCACTTATATGCCCCTTATAGTGATGGTTGATTTTATGTGATGTTGGCTGGGTCATGGGAACAAGTTATTCGGTCAAATCATATTTGGATATTTCAATAAGGATATTTTTTATGAGTTTAACATTTAAAAGAGTGGACTTTGAGTAAAGCAGATTGCCCTCCGTACTGTGGTTGAACTATATCCTATCAGTCAAAAGGCCTTTTAGAACAAAGACTGACCTCCCATGAGCAAGAAGGAATTTTGCAAGGATATGCTCCTTGAACTTGACCTGCAGCATCAAATATTCTTTGCTCTTCCTTTAGTCTCCAGCCTGCTGATTCATCCTGCAAATGTTGGACTTACCAACGTCTACAATTATGTGAGTCAATTCCTTAAAATAAACTCCTCTCTCTCTCTGTCTCTCTCTGTCTCTCTTTCTCTCTCTCTCTCTCTCTCTCTCTCTCTCCCTCTTCCTCTCTGTTGGTTTCAGTTTTCTACAGAAACCTAATACCCTTGCCCTCCAAACAGTGAATCAGTGGTCAATGAAGTTCTACATTTCTAGCCATTTCTTCTTAAAGGCAAAACCTAAACACCCATATGTATTTCTCATTGCTGTGCATTTTGAGAAGATTTCCTTTCTTTGTTGTTCTTTAGGGAAACCTTAAGTGAGGCTGTGATATCGCAAGTGTTCTCTTTCTGCTGATGCTGCTGTATTAGGCAGAAACATATTAAAATAAGTCCTTGATTGGATATTTTGCATACATCTCCTCTCACTTTTCAATCTACCGATGAAATACTTTAACGAAAAAATACTAATTTTATTTATCTATTTATATTATGAATTTTGGTATTTTCCATGTTTATGGAATGTTTGCCTATCTTGGAGTCATTCAAATCTTCTTTCATGTCTTATTAAAATTTTTTGAAGGGCTGATGATGGAAGCAGAAGTTGAGCAAATCCCTAAAAATAAGTGCAAAACTGGGCACGAGTATTTAAAAACAAACATTTCAGTGCACTAGAAATCAACTACAGGTGACATGAAGTTGAGAAGTGCTTACACATGAAAATTGCTAGTGGAAAACGGGTGGCCTTCATGCCTGGGTGCTTTTTCATTTCACTTCCTCATCCTCACCTCTTGATCCAGTGACAAAATCCTGCTCTCTCTCTGGTTGGAGAGGATGGACTTCCTTTGGAATGGAAGGCAGAGCAGCTAAAAATTATTTTTGAAATGAGAAGACCATAGGTAGGTTGAATTAGTAAACTCTCTTACATCTCCACTTACTGCTAAGCAACACATAAATTACAGGAGCCCCAGATAAACTAGAGAAAATTGGAAGCTTGAGGAAATTACAAACATCACTAGGAGGCCAAAGGTGGAAGTTTTATGCCATAAAATGTCTTAACATTGCCAGTACCTTTAGCATGGTTGCTAAGCTATGCATAAACAGGGGAGACACCTAGAGGTACCCAGTTTTAACAAATCCAAACAAAACAGAGCAGTCAATAGTTGTACATGGTGGGGAAAGAGATTTTCACATTTGGAGATCAGGTAAGATAATTATTAACTAAAATCAAAACTAATCACACCACACTTATGCAATATTCTGAATGTTTCGCCCCCAAAAAGAATCATATGTTAGGGGTGATTAAGTCATGGGTAGAAGTTCCCATCGATGTAATTAGTGACCTTGCAAAAGGACTGGAGGGAACATTCTAGCCCTTATTGCCCTTCTGTCCTTTCTTCATTAGTACCTATACAGCGCTGGCCCTGTCTTGAAGATGCAACAGCAGAGCACCATCTTGGTGCTTTGAAGCAGAGAGCAGCCCTCACCAAAGGCTGAATCTACCAGTGCCTGTCTGGGACAGTCCAAGATGTACCCAGAACAACTTTTGCTACCAGAAAGTAAGGGAGTACATAAGAATGAAGGAGGATTGTTGAAAGGACACAGAAGGCAACCTGAAAGAGTTTCCAATGGCCAAAGCTGGAGTACCGTGAATGAAAAATAAATAACAGAAATATTAGATTATAACATAAAATATTTAAGCTCATATTAATATAAAGTAATAAAAATGTGGAAGAGAGAAAATACTCTTGTCTACAGTAGACACCCATATAGTAAAGGCAAAATTAGTGAGGGTAATAGAAAATCACTGTTAGGCAAACACTTCAGTAATATATCTAATATATACTGTAATATAAACACTTCAGGCAAAATCTGATGGATGTTTAAATTAGCTGAAAAAAGTGTGACAGGAAATAGAGTATTTGCATAGTGTTGAAGTGTCTCTCCACATGGGACTTATTAAAGGCAGACATATATAATGCTACCATGGGGAAACTCACCAGACATCATTTCCACCAATTGATCAAGGTTTTAGGACATACTGATGTCATGTACTTCCTGAGGGGACTTACTGAGAAGGACACCAGTCACTTCTGTATCATTGCTGTCAAAACTCCATAACCACAGTCTCACCGTGAGAAAATGTCAGGCTATCTCATCTAAATATCAAGATAGTCCATAACTATTTATTGAAAGGACATTTTTTTCTCTCTTAAGCTGTGCTGATTTTTATTGAAAGTCAGTTGATCACATACTTATGTGTTATTTCTGAACTCTCTTCTATTATTTTGATACATATAGGTATCTATATGTCATTAGCACACTTGCTAGATATTGGTAGCTTTAGAGATTTTTTTATCTGTCAGTTTAAGTACTCAATATTTATCTTTTATTTTTTAAAAATGTATTAGCTGCTCTCAATCTTTTGAATTTCCATATAAATTATAGAAGTGTCTTGTCAGTCTGTACAGAAAACTCAGATGGAAATATGATTGCATTGAATTATAGAGCAATTTGAGAATGAATGCCTTTAAAACACTGTCTTTCAAAACATGAAAGGCATGTCTATTTTTTAAATACTTTTATTGGTGCATTGTAATTATATATCACAGTGAGGTTCAAAGTGATACAAACATGCCGGCACACAGGTCTTGGTGGGTTTCCCTTTCCCTTCAGATCCCACCCTACTACCTACCTCTCTCCATACATATTAGTGAGATTGGAAGTGATACCTTCACCTATAAACATAGCTTTACCTGAACTTGTTTCCTTCATCAATTTTTCTTTTTTCCTCTCCACCTTCCCTGATCCTTATACCCTATTCTATTGGTTTCTCTCCTCAATTATACAAAGTCCCCTTTGTTTCCTATTTTCTCTCTAGCTTCCACATATGAGAGAAATAATTCAACCCTTGCCTTTCTGAGAGTAGCTGAGCTCACTTAGCCTAATATTCTATTTTTAAAAATTGTGTCTAATTCCTATTTACAATCTTTTGCTGTTTTAAGTATGCAGGTCTTGAAAATGTCTTCACTTATTGCTAAGTATTTTATGGATTTGAGGTCATTGTAAATCATATTTAAAGATTTTATTCTTGTGGTGCTAGAATATAGAAATAAAATTTATTTCATTATATTGCTCTTAATTTGCACACACATGGTATGATGAATTTTTAGTTATAGCTAATTCAAATATCATTGAGCAATATCTGAATGACAGTTGAAATTTTTCCTGAAATTTGTGTTAATATATACAACCTCAGCAAACCCCATAACTGCACAGAATTTTGCCCTACATAATACAGTCTTGCTATAATTCCAGGGGTGTGGGTGGAGTCTGTTGTCCCCCTGTCTGTTCCACACCATTTTGAACTAATGAAGTGACTTCAAAACTGTAACTCCTGGCCCATGCTGTCAACAGACCTCTTCTTGTTCTGCCAAGAAAGAATGGTGTTTATTAGAGAACATGTGCTATTACAATGTTTAACTACATGTGCAATAAAGTCTAGAATGTAATTTGGATGACAATAAATGTCTACCTTAAATGGCAGCATTATTTTGAAAGAGAAATGACTGTCCGTTTTCTATTGGATGTGGACCAACCCGGAGGCCATTGTTTCATGACTGTAGATCTCTGTAGTATATGACGTAAATGTCAATAAATTTATCTATTTTCCAATACAACCCTGCTTTTTAATTAAAAAATACTGGAAATTCCCACAAAAAGTTTAAAAGGATATGGTATTAGCATTTTAATTTTTTATTATGTTGTGAGTTTTGTCCTTAAAATTTTCCTTTCTTCTTTATTTCTTCTTTCTTTTTCTTTTCTTTCTTATTCTATTTCTTTCGAAGGTGGTAGAGACTTCATCAAGACAGAGTCTTAGTTTCCAGTTTATATATCTATGTTATGCCCTAGTGCACAGTGGAAGTACCAAACCTCAATTAGTATCTGAGGGATGAAGAGAAGTTAAAGATAAGAGTAGTTCTAATGTGTATAGCAGAATAGGGGAAAATAAGTAAAGTCAAAGATAGTGAATTTTTTTGCCTTCTAATAAGTAACTAGTATTTTATGTATCATTGTATGTCTCTTAAGATTACTTTATAAAAATATAAATAAGCAAATAAAATGAAATTATAGTATATAATTTAATATATCCATTAAATAAAACTATGATAATTTTTTTTATTTTAGAAACTTGTCAGGTATATTTTCATATAAATAGTTAAATAATAATTGATTTGTCAGTCTATATTATATATATATATATATAATGTAAGGTACTTGAAAAATAAGCTATAAAATAAAAAAGATAATACTATTGTTGATAGTATTTCAGATTTTTTATGGATTAGACATTTTTTAAAAAAAGTACTACTCTATTTTTTAAATCTGCTAGTAGAATAAACAAGAAGCACATTTATTTGTAACAGACTCATTTATATAAAGAAGATATAAATATCTTTGTTGTTCCCTCATGATGGTTCTAAGATGAAGAAAGGCTTCCTTGTTTTTGTAGTTCTTAACCAAAAAGGTACATGCATAAGTTAATTAGGCATTTTTCAGGGATCTCTACATAGGTTATTTAACAGTTTATTGTTTTGTTCTATATATTGAGTTTCTTCTTGCAACTTTACTAAATTGTGTATTAGTTCTAAGAGGATTTTTTTTTTTGGAATCGTGACAGTATTCTCTATATAAGATGATATAATTAGCAAACATGGACAATTTTAATTCCTTTTTCTAATTTAAACATTTTTTATTTCTTTCTCTTGCTTAATTGTCCTGGCTAGCATTTCTAGTGCTATGTTGAATAGAAGTGCTGAGAGTGGGCATTTTTTTCGTGTATGATTGACCTTAGAGGAATAGGTTTCAATTATTATCTTTGAATATGTTAGCTGTGGCATTTTGATATATTACCTTTATGATGTTGAGATAATTTCCTTCTACTTCTAGTTTATTGAGAATTTGTAACATGAAAGGTGTTAAATTTTGTCAAATGTTTTTTCTGCATATATTGAGATGATTATATAAATTTTATTTTTTATTCTATTAATGTGATGTTGCAAATCAGCACATGTAAGAATAATTGGTATGACTCTTGGTTGTGATTGTCTTTGAAATGATTATTTAAGTCTCAATAAACAGTCTAAACACTGATCGTAAATCACCCTGCTTAGGACCGCGTTCCACTCATGCCATCTTCTCACAAGGACAGCCATGTCCTAAAAGGATAATCACTACCACATGGATCATGCTGACTACCCATCTAACCCCGCTGAATGTCCTATGCAGTACATAGTGTAACCCTGTTTTACAAGGAAAGAAACTATGATCTAGGAAAGTTAATGACATCAGGTGTCTAAGGAACTAGATCCATCTCCCAGCAGGGGGGAGAGTCCAGCAAATACACCTGTAACTTCCCCACTACATTGCTTGTATTAGATTCTTAAGGCTATTCTAGTGTTTTCAACTCTCTGTCAAGGAATGCAAATATGTTTCTCCATGGAGCTTATTTTCAGTTCATTTTCTAGTGAGCTTTAGAGACTCAAGAGCTTTTATTGAAATTTTCTGTTTCCACTGATAGCTGTAGGCTTGCCAAGGCCCTAGAAAATTCACAGAGATACAATATCTTTATGTTGAAGAAGAGTTATTTCAATGCATCCTATAAAGTTCAAAGATAAATTCAAACATTTTATAACTAGAAAATTAAGGGCTTAGAACATGAAATTTGAGTCAAATTTCATCTGTGTTTTGTTCTTTTTTTATTATTCTTTATTTTGAAGCAGAGTCTCACTAAGTTGCTGAGGGCCTCCTCACTAAGTAGCTGAGGCTGGCCCCAAACCCAGATCCTCCTGTCTCAGCCTCCTAAGTACTGGGATTACAAGTGTGCGCCACCACACCCGGCTTGTTCTTTTTTATTAACAATTAAAACTGACTAATGCCTTTAAAAACTGAGAGATTATTTAGTTCTTTTTTCCTTCTTCAGTAATTAAAGAATACTTTGCAAAGCAGTCTAAAATCTTATATCCCATAATCTTTTGGTAATTAGGTCACAGATGGAATGTTATATTCTTTGCTAGATTTATTATTTAACAAAATTATTCTGTTTCCCTGTACTTGTTTTTTATAGTATCTGTTTTTTCAGGGTGAGTAATAATCTTGTGTTATATCTGTAGTTTGAGGTGAAATTATTTGGAGTCAGATGCTCTTAAATAAAATATATTTGACAGACATGTTTACTAATATTGGCTGTTGAGTTACACACCTGATTTATTAGTGTTCTATATATGTGCAGAGAGCTGTACAGTTTGACTGATAATTAGTCTGGAACTTTATACATTAATCTCAACCAAAATCTCAAAATGAATGGCATAATTTATTGTCCAAAAAAGCAATTATCTTATTTGTCCCTTCCTGTTACTTTTTAAAGATCATCTCATTGTGAGATTACTAGGTACAAGATTTTATGCTAAATGAACAAACATACAAAAATCATGCTGGCTAATTAGTTAATTACATATATACAAAAGTAAGTTCAGTACAAAGCAAAATGTGATATATGTAAGTAAAGTTCAAACAGTTGTGAGAATTTAAGAAGAAAATGATAAAAGATCACAATTTAAGGCAGTGGTAGTATATGAGGTAAGGCTTGAATAAAGATATGATTTGTACCAACAGAATCCATATAATTAAAAAATGTGTGCTAAATTCAGGCATTTATCTAGGAGTTGGAAGAAAATGCTAAACAAAACATTGCAACCTTTATCTAACAAAACTGTGGCTTACTGGAAGAAATAGAAACATAAACAGAAAGATAAGGTATAGTGTGTTAGTTGCTGGTTTAGAGATGTATGTGGCACCCTGGTACAAGGCTGAGGTACCAAACATTAATTAGAACCAAAGGATGTGGGCTGGGATGTGGCTCAGTGGTAGAGTGTGGAGGGCTCTGTTCATCTTCAACACTACCAACAAACAAATAAACAAAACCTAAAGGATGAATAGAAATAAAATAGTGAGTGCAAAAATATGCCAGGATGAGGGATAATATGAAAAAAAAAAGCCAAAAATGTGAGTGAAAGCCTAAAAAATTCAGCTAGCTGAAATAAGGCTTATATTATTTCAGGATATGGAGTGCAAGACTTGAGTGGGAAGAGATGAGGCTGGTGGGTGGAGTATAAATAATTATGTAAAAAATGTCAAAGAATGTGCACTTTGTGCTAAGAATAGTCAATTCTGACAACTGAAGGGTGACATGATTCAATTTGTAATTTAGCAAAATCACTGAGTGCTGAGTACAAAATAGAAAACCAAATGAGAGGAGAATATTTGCTTCAACAATTCAGGTTAGTAAAGAGGGCAACTGGGAGTCAGAATGGCCTTCAGTGGTTCAACAGAAATACTCAAATATAGAAGAAAATAGCAGAATGCCATCAATATTCTAAAGGAAAACTATTTTGACTTACTGTTACATACTAAACTAAAATTTTAATTACATGTTAAGTGAGAACTTTTTTTTTCAAAAGTGGAATGCTTCAAAAATCCATCCTTCATTTATTAAGAAGCTGCCATTAGACTTGATACAAAAAATGTGAAATTACACAGAAAGGGAAGGGAGGGAGGGGGAATGGAAGGAAAAGAGGGAGGAAGGAAAGAAGAAATACACTAGGAGCTGGGAAAGGGAGGTGGAATAAAGTAGAGAAATAAAAAGGATCCCTCCCACTTTTAAGAGAGATAGAAGTACAGCTCATACCTTTAGTATATGAAGGTTAGGGATTCCATAAGAGATCTGAGGAAGAAAAAAAGAATGGACTCATTTCTCTGTGTAACTGACCATATCAGTAAAGATCTCTAACAAGAATTTTGCATTCTCATATTAATTATCAGTGGGTTACTCAGTAAAAATTTTCAGCTAAAAATGAGGCATTTACTAATTTCAGAGAGAAATGATGGGCAAGAAGGAAAATATAATCATACTGTACAACATAGGTTGGCATTAAACACTATTTATTAATAAAATTATGCACAGCCTGAATATTAATTTAACCACAAACTTTAATAAAAATTATGCAGAGGAGATTCCATATATTTTGGGAAAAAGGGACATTGCTATAAGAGAGATGAATTTTTCTCTTTTATATGTGTACAATATAAGATTTTCTCTAATATTAGAAAATCAAGTAGTATTTATTATGTAGTATTTAAAAAGTAAATAAGACAAGTATAGAAGGAAAAGGAATTGACTGTGGATGGTGGATTTTCAAGGTGAATGATTCAATTATTGATGACTTTTAAATAACTTTGTGGCTTTTTGAACCATGTATTAAAATAATGTTTTTAATTTAAAAAATACAAACTTATGGTCATAAATAACCATCATCCTGAAAAAAAAATTCAGCAACAAGGAATCAGAAATAGAGGAAAATAGCTTATAATTATTTTGAAATGTGTTTAGGATTTGAGTATCTGGACACATTTAGAAACATGGAAAGGAAATGATGGAATTGGAAATGCTAAGACAAGAAAGTGAATCCAGCTAACTGGTAGAACAATCCCCCTGGAAGCTCGTAATATTCGAACATAGTTATGTACTTTTTAAATAATAGTTCTCTGTTTTCTCTCAAGTATTATTTAATAACAACAGAAAAATCTTCCATCCTCTTCCTTTTTCTTTCTTTCTTTTTTTAAATTTCACTCATGTCTGTAAGTAATTTATAGTCATACGTAAGACATTTAGGAAACCATGTCTAAATGCAATGTATAGGGGGAATATGAAAGAGAAAAAGAGTTCAGAGAATTTTTCTTATTCCTGGAGAGAAGTCTCTCATACAACCATTGAGGAGGAGAGATTGGAGAAATTAATACAACAGATAATGCCTGCACCCTATGGGAGAAAGATAACAGATTGCAAGAGAAAAGGGAACTTTTCCAGAAGAAAGTTTATGCTGTATTCCCCCCAAAATCTTGAATATATTGCTTCTGAAAAAGCTTCACATTTTATTTATAAAAGAGGAGGATTGCATGAGGATCATATTTTCAGTTTTCCCATGCAAGTTTTTCAGTTTGTGAAACTCAGAAAGACATGCTTTGCATATCCCCTCCTTCATCAGCCTCCCTCAAGAAAGCCATTTCTTATCCTCCTTTTCTTCAAGGATACTAAAGAATACCTTTTGCAGGTCCGCATTTCCCTTCTTTCAAATGAAAACTGAGCTTCCCTGAACACCATTCTCAGGAAACAAACAAAAAAAATGGCAAATGTATTTTTAAGGAGAGATAAATTTTTCTTTCTTTAACAATTTCACTGCTAATTAAACCATTAGCTATTTTTTAAGCCCATGCTTTGGATATTTAGTTTTAAAAATTCATTACTTTATGTTTCTATGTTTTTACTCAGAATTAAAGCGTCATTGCTTTGCTTTCAGAAAATTTCTACTAAATAAACCAGAATGGGTCCATCTTGCTTGTATATTTCGTATGTAGATACAGTGCAAAACACATGTTTTTGGACACAGACAGATCTGGGTTCCTATCAAGGTCCTTTATTTATTAAATGTGGCCTCAGGGGTGTCATTTATTTTCTAAGAGAATATATGATTACCTATAGGAATACTGTGAAGAGTGTGCTGTTTCTGAAGGCTGATGTGGAATCTCATTTATTTTGTTTTGTTTTGTTTTTCCTGCACCTAACATGAATCTTCACATACCTGCGATGTGTACGGTGGGATGTCTAGTAAAAGTTAGAGGAAGGATAATATCTCCGTTTCCTTCCAGAATCACCTTCTACATGAAGACTACTAGCCACTTTGTTCTATTTTGTTTCCTTTGAAAAATGTATTATCCCTTTGTGGTCTAGTCTGACAAATTTTTGAGATTATATTCTTTTTATGTAGGAGGAAAAAGACTTTCAAAATGTTGCCTTTATTGTTTAAAAACAATATGATTCGGTTTATAAGTTGGAGACAGCCTTAATTATGAATATAACCAGATGCAAGTTCCTTTCCCTTGAATTTTAAGTTATATTTATATAAGAAAACATTGCACTGAAGTGAAGATTTAAACTCAAACTTTTAAAGACCTGTAAAAGGAAATCAATCACCCTTCCAGTATGCACCAGCACCAAGCAAAAGAATTGGACTAAGGAAGGAAGGAGAAGGTATGTGCAAATTTGAGAAATCTCCAATGTTGGAGCCTTTAAAGATTGGATTATCATAACCCTGCAGTATGATGTTCCAAGCTACAAGCAAGCAAAGGCAAAGGAGTATGGTAGAGAGTGAGGCATATTTGTGCAATTAAGGTGGAATTTCTGAGAAAGAAAAGAAAAGGTAGAACATAAAGATAAGAAATGTGGATGTAGTTAATTTTTTAAAAAATCTTGGATACATGCTATGCGTCAGGTACTGTGCTGGTTATCAGACAAAACAGGCAATCCTTGCTTTAATGAGCTCACATTTTGTTAAAGAGAGGAATGAGAACAATGCCTTATAATAAGCTTTATTATAAAAAAAAGCAAAAAATGTCATGTAAAAATTTTTAAATAATAAAATAAAATCCCGCTATGTTACAGGAGCAAACTGAATCCCTGGAGAAGAAAGAGCACTAATAAGTATGAAGGGCTTCAGAGGGCAATGCAAAGAGTGCTCAGATGCAAGTGACTCTGTGGCACGCCAAGGAGCTGCGATCATTTCAGGTAAAAATGGGATCGTACAGCACATGCTATTTTTCCATTTAACATTCCGGCTAACATATGATATATACATTTGAAAGAGATGAGCCTTGAGCTACAAGGAGAAATTATTTAGCTTTAATTAGTTCTCTTGTCAAATATTTCTTGAGCATTTTTCGTGAGTCAGGTACTTGGTGTGGTTAAAAACAAAACCTTTAGGAAGAACTTTAATAAAAGCAGCGAATTTACCAAATACTTGGAGTGTGTAGAATTAACAGTGAGATTTGGATCATTCCTTTATGGGGTTTGTAGGAAGAAGTTTCAATTGTCAAAGGTCTGAGACTGGCCAGTTTGTTTGGGGGTGGTGATCCTGGTGAGATTCAGAAGGCAGCATCGGAAATCATGGGTTAATTCCAAGGAAGAGGAAAGCTGCAGTCCGAGTAGGCAAGACAAGATAGATAGGTAAAAAGCACAACCGGGATAGTCAGCCAGGAAAAAATATGGTGCCAATTTTCAGTGTGAGATTAGTCCTAATAGATCCAGAGCGAGCTAAGTGTAATAAATAGAAGTGAAGTCTTGCTGGACGATACGAGGTGTACTTCAACACTCAATCTAAGATAAGGGATAATTTAGAGATCGGAGCAGAGAGGGAATTAAGAAAGAGCACCTTGGAATCCAGGTGTCACAGATTATAAAAGAACACCAGAGAAAACAGTTTTCTCGTTAAGCATCTTTTCTTGAAGGAGTGAGTGAGAACAGACATGTGTGCAGGGGTTTGGGCTGTGTGTGTGTGTGTGTGTGCGTGCATGTGTGTACGCACACGCCTGTGTGTGTCAGAGCACAGACACAAGGCAAAGCCAGCTAAGGTCTTTTTGTTGCCCTTACATTCCACATTAAATGTCATCAGTGACCCTGAGTCATACGAGGAAGAGTTGGGCTCAAGCACTCTGTAGGTGTGCGCGATGGGCTGCTTCCTAGGTCTCAGCTTTTCCGCAAATCCCTGATCTTAATTGGAGGCTAGTTTCTGGTCCTGCCTGTATTTCCACTGGATAGAAAACTTGGAAAATATAGAGTGACTTTTCTTACCTTTGAGCCCAAAAGAACTCTTTCTGTGACCTTTTTGAGTGAGAAGACTAAAAGATTTAAAAATGTGCATGAATGAGGTAGCCACATGCAGATTATTACATTTGTGACCTTTAGAAATTAACAGGGAAGCTGGTAGTTTTTCCATTTCTCTCTCCTTCTACCTTCCCTTCCTGTTTCCTGCCTCCCTTGCTCACCCACTACCTTCCTCCTCTATTTCCACCTTATCAAATGTGTTTCTGCTATGAGCTGATATATTATTAAGGATATCAGCATAAATGTGCTCCTAGCTTCAGGAAGACTTGTGCTATGTAAATAGAATGTGGGTCCCATAGAAATTAAGAGGCTTGTAAGGAATCGCCAGGGGCAGGAATGACTGCTCGCTCCTAAATAAACAAGAGATCCCTTCAGAAGAGAAGTAACTTTTAACTAAAGATACTTTGGTAGTGTTCTTGACACTAAGAAAAAAGAGAAAAACATTTTAGGCAGTCAACAGCAAGGAAGAGAAGTGTGAAAATACGCAACTTTCGAAAAGGCTTTGCTAGTTTTGTGTTGTTAGAACATAGAGTGTTGGAATATGATTTGAGGGGTGTTATAGGTTATTCCTGAAATGTGAATGACCTTATTTACCATGCAAAGAAGGTGATATTTAATAGTACAGGTAATAAGGAGGTTAACAGACTATTTTTATAGAAGGTAATAGGACCCAATTCTGTTAGTATGATTTTATTTCCTAATGTTTTTAAACAGTCGTGCTTAGCTTTGATGGAAAATTCAAACAACATGGCAGGGATGTCTTGCAAGGTAATAAAAGGCAAAGGAAGGATGGGTGGCCATTTTCTTGAGGGCAAGTCTGGGGTAGAACTGGCTCAGGATGTGAGAGAGGAATCGAGAGGAATCGCTAAGATAACGAAGTGGTCAGAAAAACTTAAGGACTCCATTTCTGGTAGTAAATAGAGTGGTGGTAATTCTTGTCATGCAGTGTCACTATTTCTATGAAGTTCACAGGGAACAGGTAGAAGATTTCTATGAAGTTCTCAGGAATAGGTAGAAAATGAAGCTTAGATAAGGCTACATCACAGAATACTATAGATGTGTTAAGTACAAAACTATGCCTGTGTATAGTCACTGTGTATATATCTGTGTATATATATCGTTATGTGTTGCTTAAGAACAGGGATAAATTCTAAGACATGTATGTTAGAATTTGTCATTATGTAAACATCACAGAGGGCACTGACACACACTACAATGGCTACGATGTCACCAGGCAATGTGAACATATAGAACTCCCATTGTACATGTGGTCCATTGTTGATTGAATATGGTTACACAGTGCTTAACTTTATATCACCCAAACTCCAAATTCCAATTCAAGCTGTGCCTTAAAAGCCAGAGGGCCTCCAGAGCAGTATTTAAATAAACATATTTCATTTTCTTTTGTATCAACAACCACTAAAAATTAGGCCTAGGATTTCATTGTTAGAACTGCAAAGAAGCCTGAATGATTAACTTTGAGAAGTCTCTTATGCCAAAATTAGGACTCTAGTAGGAATCATTTGGGAGTTTAAGACATTTGATGGATCTTTTGCTTAAAAATTCTGAGAATTTTGGACCTCTGATCCTCTGAACCTTCTTGGCTTAGAGAAGTACTCCAGACTCTCCTCCACTCAAGAGCGTGCAAGCATCCATGTGAGCAGACAGTTCCATGGCTGGAGCAGAGCCTGTCCTTCTGAAGATCCATTTCTGACTCCATTATGCAATCAGTTGTGTCAGGTCTCAGAATAATAAAGCAGGGAAATGTAGTCCTCTATTTGGGAGAAAATAAGCAGGCTAAAAGAATTAAAGGACCTGGCAGGACATGCTGTGGAAAACTTATGGGACTGGATCTTAAAGGTGTAGAACCAGGGTCGAAGGCAAAATATAATGCCATTTCAGGACTTGGTGGTTTAATATCCTAGCATCTTAAGTCCCAATTGGTTGTTGAATATATGAAATAAAAGGGAGGTAAGGATAATAGAAAATGAACACTGTAAAAGGACAACAAAATGTCTTTCAATTTCATGTAATAGTTTAAATTTCCCTAGGAGTGATTTTTATAAAGCAGCATAGTTAAAATAAAGTTGGAATTCTACATGTTTTTATAATTATTTAATTCCTAAATCATTTTTGTCATTTACTTATTGCACAATAATGAGTGCATTTGAAATAAAATGCTTAAAACACCAACATGAGAGAAAATTGTTTTGAATTTGAATTTGTAGGTAGATCAGAAGAGCAAAAAGCAATGAAATTCTATTGAGGAATTAAACTCTTTGGGGAAATAGGAGCGAATGAGAGATGAACATGAGGAGGACTGTTAATGCCTTTTTTCACTTACTTTTTTCTTTCCTTTAATTCAGGGTTTCTTAATTTCTAGTGAAATCTTTCAACCTATGATATTGGAGGCACATTTCATAGCTTTCTTTGACTTCGTATAAGTCATTACACAGCATTATGAATTGGTGAGTATGTCATAGTAGTAGAAGTAAGCTTTGCTTTAATTTTCTGCCTCTGAATTTTAAATATACATATAAGTGGAAAAAGTACCTTTAAGTAGTAACTCCTATGTTTTATTCTTTTTTTAAATCTGTTTTAAACAAGGGTAGAGAGCTAGCCCAATGATAGTGTTTTCCTGCCATGTATGAGGCCCTTGATTTGATCCCAAGCAACACACACAAAACACACACACACACACACATATACACATCTGTCCTCAACAGAATACATTTCTCAACTCTGTACTAGGGTAATACATGGACCACTTCTTTAGTGATTAATTTTCTTTTGCGTTTATTTTTTGTGTACTTTTTTATCTCACAATTAGACTGTAAGTCCCATGAAGTCTTAATTTTAAGCATTTTTGACCACTGCTATTGTATCCCATGTTTAGTGATTTTTTACTAACTATGTTTGTTCAATGATATCAGCTAAAGATTCAACCTGTGAGTTTTAAACAGTGTAAATATATTAATATTTTCATTAATTTGCCTAGGTATGGATGAATAATCAAAAAGAAAAATTCATCATGATAATGGCTGTTTTCTAAACAGCTATCATCAAGCTGGGCGTGGTGGCTCACGCTTGTAATCCTAGTACTTTGGGAGGCGGAGACTGGAGGATCCCGGTTCGCGGCCAGCCTCAGCTTGCTCTCACTCTCTCTCTCTCCCTGTCTCTCTCTCTCTACTTAGTGAGGCCCTCCCCAACTTCGTGAGACCCGGTTTCAAAATAAAGTATAAAAAATAGGGCCAGGGGCATAGCGCGGAGGTAGAACGCCCCTGCGTTCAATCCCCGGTACCGCAAAAAAATAAAAAATAAAAAATAAACAGCTATCATTCTGATTTTAATTATATGATAAATATAAGCTGCAAACAAACCTACTTATCCTATATCATTGCTTACAACTTTTGTAATACACATTGAATAAGAATATATATTCATTAAGTAATATTTCTATTTTTCCATTAAGTAACAAATTACCTTCAAACCATTATTTAAGTTAAACTTAATGTTAAAGGCATGTGTGTTCTGTTTTTCTTGCTTATAAGTGAGATATCAAAATCTTAATACTATGTGGGTTTGTGTTTTGAGGGAACATGAAAATACTTTGTTTTTTGCAACATATAGAACAGCTTATAGCAAAAAGTAAAAGGTTTGGAGAATGACATTTATTTTTACATAAATTACTTAAATTTAGCTAAAATAGTGCTTTGAAATATTCCTTAGTATTTAATAGGCAGAGAGGACAGAAGAGACATGTTAGCTAAATTTTACATTTTAGCTAATTTGTCATCAGAGAACAATGTTCACCATTTTCACTTGCTCCTGTGCTTTTTGTCCTTTTGTGCTAATTTGTCATGTAATGCAAAGCAATTTTTCTTAATTGAGGATGGTTTAAATACTATTGTTTAGTTTTATTATATTTTTGATTGACACATAAAACTTGTACATAATTTTGGGGGTATGCTGTCATGTTTCAGTACATCTATACATTTTATGATGATCAAATCAGCATATTTAGAATATTTGTCACCATAAATACTTATCATTTCTTTGTGGTGAGAACATTCAAAATCCTCTTTTTTAGCTATTATAAAATATATATTTTATATATTTTTATGGGTGCATTGTAGTCTCACATCATAATGTAGTTCGGAGTGATAGGGACCTCCATGCATAGTCACTCCAGGTGTGCAATAGGACACCAGAACTGATTCTTCTTATCTAGCTGTAACACTGTATTTGTTGACGACCTGCTCTCCATCTTTCCTCCTCCTTACCCTTTCCCGCCTCTTGGAACCACCATTCTACTCTCAACTTTTCTGAGATTAACTTTGTTAGATTTCACATACAAGTGAGATTGTATGTTTTATGTTCTTCTGTATTTAGAGACCATTGAGTATTTCTTATTTGGAGTCTCTTACCTTGTTTCTTCACCTATCCAAAACAGGTCCCCAACTAACTTTCCAAGTGGCAGATGTCTTAATCTTTTGACACTATTGATTTTAAAAAATAAATACTTTATTGTAGAAAAGAAATGGTAAAATATTCAGAAAAAATGCATTGAAATATACTACATAGACTATGATATAAAATACATCATTTAAAAGTGTGTAAAATATTTAATTATATAGCTTTACCTTTACAATTGGGCCAGCCAGAATAGATTTATTTATAGTTTAAAATTCCAGAAATACCTTCAAATGCATATGTCTCCAGTCTTTGCTAAAAGAAAATTTAAACATATGGTGCATACCTCATCCTAGAACAGCACTCACCCAAAGTATTTACCACACAACATAGGCCCCATATGTTCCCCACAACAGCAAGAAACAAACAAACAAACAAGCATAAAAATGTTGAAGAAAGCTGTGATTACAAATCTGATTGCTTTTCCTTGATTTTCTCTTTAGCTTCCCTGCAACTTAGCTAGGTCTGTTCAAATTTTCTGAATATGCTGAATATCTGGACTCAACTCACCTGTATTTTGGACACAGAGCCTATAAGTTAGGAAGTGTCTTAAACCTCATTGCCATTCTTTCTTTACTAAAATAAAGGATGACCTTTGGTTTTATGAAAAAGTCTGTCCATCTTTAAGCTACAACACAATTCTACTCAGGAAAATGCCTTATCCTTACATCTTATATATAGACCATTTAGCTGTACATTGCTCAATATTCCAATGTCTTTTCTTAATCATCCCATGATTATACAAATCTTCTATCTCTCTTGATATCTCTAATTGCTGTGTTTCTCTTCTTCAATATCTCTCACCTTGAATATACCTAAAATCATGCCCAAACCTAACCCCTCAGTAAACTCTGAAGACCCTCAAATTTTATTTACCTGCGTTATGCTTATTTATTTCATATTCTCCTTTGTGTCCTTTTCTAATATTTGGGGGAAATCCTCTACCAAGTCTTACAATTTATATGCTTCAAAGGCTGTTTTCTATTTTCTTAATAGATAAAATCACTTAACAGATAATTTATTTTTTCTCTCCCCTTCCATATGTTACTACCAAAATAAAAACAAAAGTAACATATGAAAAAATGACTTAAATGTAAAAAATTGCTCTTGGAGGCAAAAAAGAAAAAATACATGAAAATTTAAAGAAGAGTGGAAAAGGAAATTGTACTATAATTTATTATTTTTTGTACATTATGGTATTATCATTAAAAGGTATGTAAAATTAAAGTAATAAATGTAAAATGACAGTTGATCTACAATTTATACTATATGACCTAATCTCTCATCAATCTTTTTTTAAAAACTGAAAACTAGTATTAAGAAATATGGAGAGAGTATCCCTGAGAAATAAGAATCTGAAGTTGATACCAAAAACTGTCAGTTACTAAACTATGATTAAGCATATTAGGTCAAGCACTGTTTTATTAGCCGTATTACAAGGGAGATGACATATTGAAAATCTTTAACACTGGTTTCCTGTCAGTAGTGAAAAATCTTATGTTAACACGAAATCAAACCCTCCATTCCAAGAGTTATTTATCACATAGAGTAGATTGAAGTTGGTGACCAGATGACCAGTAAAGTAGATTGATTTTGACAGAAAATAGCCCGGATAAAAAGTGAATCAGACAGAAAGGTGGATTGGGACCTAGACTGAAGCCTGCTTTAAGAAGCTGGGGATTTTTAAACATCCAGGGAGAATTAATCGTGGAGTCCTTTGAGGACTGACATGAAATATTTTGCAGTTTGATCAGTGCATGAAAGTAGCCAGTCCCTAGGGCAAACAGGAACCTAAAGTTCTGAAATCCCTGGTATGTACACTGGGAATAAGCAGCGCTTCCATCAGCCCTGGTGCATCCAGATGCCAGAAGAGAGAGAAGCATCTTTTTCTATTGTGGGTAACCGGAGAGGCTCTTTAGGGACCTATCTGCTCTGGGAGACAACTGTTTTTAATTGGTTTGGGAAGGAGATGTTTGTATTTGTTATCAAGTGTCCTGGATCATTGATATGCATCATGGGCAAGCTCCAGGGATACTCTATTACTGGAACAAGTTAATTTTTGTCAGGTAAACCTGCTATGCCTTTCCCATGCAGCTATCTATACCTCAGAATTACAATTTAACCTCTTAGCTCTCATTCTCCATGGGTATGATTTCCTTCCTTCTTCCTCACAGGAAAGACAGAGGACAGCAGACGCGAACCCATTCCAGTTTTCTTTCTTTTTTTTTTAACTTTTTATGTTCATTTATTGGTGCATTGTAATTACACATTTTGATATATGTCAGGATATGAACATCATACATGCACACATTGCACATTTAGCCCTCCCTTCAATCCCACCCTATTCCCTCCCCCTTCCCTCCCTTTCATGCTCCGGATTCTACTGATCTTTGTTTCTTCCTCTCCAGTCACAATGCAGATATAATCTGTTCTCTTAAGACTGATCTTTCTACTCATGCCTTAGACCAAATGCTCTTCCTCTCTCAAAGATTGATCTCTTTTCTCTTTTCTGTGTATTCTGTTTCCACTTTTTTACAAGTTGCCTTCCATATCCATTTTCTTTAAAGGTATACAGACCTCTTAAGTCTTTCCACATTTTAAATGTAGAGAATCAAAATCATTTCTTCTCTTCTATTTCCTTTCCTGGTGCAACATTAACTACTCAACAAAACATCTTGAAAGGAGTTACTGAGGGTTCTCACTTCTCATCCACTTGTTAACCCATGTCCACCCGCCTCCCGTTCCTCCTCCCCATGCCACGGAAACGGCTCTTCTCAACATCACCATTTTCCAAAACCTCTTCAACTAAATTCAATGACAACTTCCCAGCCCTCATCATTTTCTGACTTTTCACAACACTTTAAATTACAATGTCTATCCTGCTCGGAGATGTCTCATACTCTCATACCACTGTTGGCTTGTTCTGTTGTACTTTGCATGAACACTCTCCTTATTTTGTCACTTACATTTCTGTTTGTGTTTTTGTTTTTTTGTGGTTTCTGGCCAATCACCATTCTTTTCTCTTTGGCTTTTCATACATTTAATAGAAAATTCTTATACTTCTATGATTATAGTCATCACCTCCTTACTGTTGGTTTCATTTCTCAATATCTAATTAAGATCCAACCTCAGGGATTGGCAGTAGCATATGCAACTGTTTTCAGGATACATTCAGTAGGATATCCAGAGCAATCCCTCATGCACATTTAAAATAAACTCCGGCCGGGTGTGGTGGCGCATGCTTGTAATCCCAGTACTTTGAGGGGCGGAGACCGGAGGATCTGGGTTCGCGACCAGCCTCAGCTCTCTCTCTCTCTCTCTCTCTCTCTCTCTCTCTACTTAGTGAGGCCCTCCGCAACTTCGTGAGACCCGATTTCAAAATAAAGTATAAAAAAATAGGGCCGGGGGTGTAGCGTGGAGGTAGAACGCCCCTGGGTTCAATCCCTGGTACCTCAAATAAAATAAAATTAAATAAAATAAAATAAAATTAAATAAAATTAAATAAAATAAAATAAACTCCTCAAGGGCTCTTCCTATTCAAATCGGCTATTCTGATTTGTTTTGAATAGTTTTACCACCACAGCTAATATTATTGATAATTTATACAACTGACACTTGTTGAGCACTTTCAATGCATTAACATCGTGAATCTTTTCACTTAACTTTCATAGTACGTACACTTACTGTCTTTATTTTCCAAAGGGAGGAATTGATATGAGGCAGCACTCGATTAAAGACAAAGTTCTGGTAAATAACGGGACCTTGGCTCACACCCAGTCTGTTCCCAAAATCCATCCTGATGACCACTTGATATCACATTTTCAAGTCAGAAACCTAATCACAATCTTGATACTTCATTCTTTTTTACCTCAAATAATAACAAATCATCAGCCATACAGAACTACGAAGAGTTACCCCATGTGTATACATATACATGCACATATATAATTATAGCCCATCTTAATTTCTTTCCCAAGCATAACTCATCTAAAGTTGAATTTATCTCTTCTAGTAGATGGGCAAGAGGAGTATTTTCAGACTTTCATTTCTTCAGAGTTTTCAGAAATGTGATTTTAAAATTTTTTGATACCTTCTAGTACTTAAGTCTATGGAATTATAGATTTGGGTCACATAATCTGAGCTGCCTTTCTTGGTTTGTTTTATAACAAAAGAAAAGAAAGACTTGGAAACAAGCCGTGTGTGTGTGTGTGTGTGTGTGTGTGTGTGTGTGTGTGTATGTGTGTAATTTTATTTGCTTCAAACTCATTTGATTGATGTCATTTTGTTTAAAATGACATTTAGATTACTTCAAAATCAGAAATACTTTTCCTAATTACTTAGGGTTACAGTAAGAACTAGAGAAAAAAGAAATCTGGCCTACCAAATTTTCTTGGAATAAAAGGTTGTTCTAGGTTAGGAGGAAATTAAGAAAGCAGTTATTCTGTGCTGTGTTCAGATTGTTTACTTTTAAGCTGTGGTCCTTTCTGAATGGTTTCCAGAAATGTCATAAAAATGTACTCACAAAGTAGTTACTCCACACGAATTAATTTCCTTATACCTAAACATTTCATTGTTTCCCTTCTTAAAGGTGCCCCTATTTTATTTCAAAAAGTAGACACTAGCTAAAAGGCTCATCAGAGCGCTGAAGACACTATCCCTTGTAGATGATGTGAAATGTGAATAATGAACTGCTATAATACTCTGGCATGGCTTCATAGGTTTAGTCAGAAACGCCTTTAAACCAGGAGCATGTTGGCTGTTTCCTATCTCTCCTAGCAATTTTCTGGATGGGATATCTTTCAGTGAAGTCGGACTCTCCTCTTCATAGTGTGGGTCACATGTATATCAGCAGACTTGTTAAAGCTCAAAGTGAGCTGACAGCTGCCAACCTTGCTAAGCAGAGATTTCATTTTCATTACCAGTAGGTGAACTGTTCCATGGGTCTCTTATTAAGGTCAGTCTGATTCAATAGCCTGCAACCTCCTTGAAGCCAGTCTGCTTTCTCTCACAATTTCCTCCTTTTTTTTATTGCTATTGTCTGTTAACCAAGTAAATGCCATAAACTAACTTTTGTTCAGTGGTAGACATATGAATTTAATCCTAATATTCCCTATGTAATACTTTCATATATTTTAAAATTGAGATTATGGTACTAATAATCATTTTCTGGGATTTCTGGAGTATAGAAACCATCCATTGTGATCTGTAGACAATCCTTAATAATTCAGACAGCTTACATGAACTAGAAAGTGGATGTTTTCCAAACCAATTTATTTTTCTTTTATAAAGTATCATATCAAGTGTGATGCCCTACGTGGAAGTAATAAAATGACCACAGACAGGTAGCTTTGAAGAGACTCTCTTCTACCCTCAAGTGGCCCTTTTTTTGGTGACCAGAGTTTAATAAGAAGAGAGGGGAAGCTCAGAGTTTTGAAAGTCATGAAGTAAAGAGTGGAAATAGAATGGGAAGTGGCAGAAAGCATGAAGTTTAGGAAAGTGCTTACTGCAGAGAGTCTATTATGATAATTTCCATTATGTAAATATGGTATTCAAGTTCCTTTTGACTTTCATTTGTTTTCCCTTTCCTCCATGCCAGACAACAAGAGATTGAGTTCTCCAGAGAATAAAGAGATTCGCAATCAGGAAAGGAGAGAGAGAGATTCTTTGATAAGGCCAAAAGAATAAAACTATATTTATTTAGTTTTTTTCTCATAAATTGAGGTACTTGCTAATTTTGTAATCCTTTTAAAAACCTCTAGAGCCATAACATGTATTGTTTTTCTCCCAGACAGTCACAAGTACTCTGAATACAAAAAAATATATTAATAAATACTGGACTCAAACCCTTTTTTTATTACTAAAAATCTCAATTCACCCTTGTCTGAATGACAGGGAGCACTTGTCGTAGTTTTAGGAAATTTCACAATTGGATCAATTTTCTGCATTTCTTTGCTTATTGCAATTCCTATTTGCAGATGACATAATGCTCTACATAGAAAATCCTAAAGGAATGTCTTTTAAAAAAATCATCAAGAACTGTTAAATGAGGCCGGGCGTGGTGGCGCACGCTTGTAATCCCAGTACTTTGGGAGGTGGAGACCGGAGGATCCGGGTTCGCGGCCAGCCTCAGCTCTCTCTCTCTCTCTCTCTCTCTCTCCCTGTCTCTCTCTCTCTCTCTCTCTCTCTGTCCTTAGTGAGGCCCTCCGCAACTTCGTGAGACCTGGTTTCAAAATAAAGTATAAAAAATAGGACCGGGGG
>PVJS01031580.1:0-23307 GCA_004027185.1 Glis glis | reverse complement strand
CTGTGGATAGAGCCCAGAGGTGTTCTACCATTGAGCACATGTGTGTGTGTGTATGTGTACACACATATATATATATATATATATATATATATATATATATATATGAGGCATTTTTTTAAAAATTTTGAGATAGGGTCTCACTAAGGTTGGCCTCAAACTTGTTATCCTCCTGCCTCAGCCTTTTGAGTAGCTGAGATTACAGGCATGCACCTGTGTTTAAATATTTTGTGGAACTTCCATACTGTTTTCTATAATATTTGTCTCTAGAAAGTACATGCTGCCCTTTCTGCACTACTCCACTCTTCTTATCACTATCATGTGCAACCATTATACACTCTTCTAATTGATTAAACAGGAGGTGTGCTTAGCAGAATATTACTGGATTCCTTTTTTGTTTTTTGCAGTTTTGGGGATTAAACTCAGGACCTCCTGCATATGAGGCATGCACTTTACCACTAAGCTATATACCCCCAGCCCTGGATTTCTAAATTTTGAATAAATTATTGGAATTAGAAATAAATACATGGACAAAAATTAATAAATGTACACGGCAAATTGAATTGGAGGAGTATGTGAAAGGAAGAACAGGTTTGACCAATGTAATGCAGCCAAAAATGCAGAAGGAGGGAAAATATCTGAAAAGAGAACAGAAACCACATTATAGTCTAAGCAGTGGGTGCTTATAGTGTTCTTTATGGATTTCATTTCACTTTCACAATATGATTTTATTTAATCATTAAGCCAGTTTGATAAAGTAGCTGGCTTTAGTCCCATTTTTAAAGACGAAGACAATGAACACTAGAGATGAGTTTGCCTGTCATGGGGTTAGTAGATTCCATGCTCCGTGTGGAATGGTTCCTTTCAGAAAACATATATCAAAAACTTCACCCTGGCAACATATTCTATAGGGCCCTGTAGTCCATAATGACTGAAAACTGCTCTGAGTTTCAATTAAATAAATAATCACAGAGAAATACATGGAGAAAGTTTGGTTCAAGGTCGATGGTAATAAGTGTTCTGATTAAGTTATAAACATACTATAGAGGAGATGGACAGGCACATAACGATCCCCGCTGTATCTGGGCAGGCATCTGAGAAGATGGGAAACTTGAGTGAGCTTCAAAAAATATTTTCATTAAGTTTATATGAGGCGAATAACATTCTAGACAGAGGGAACAACTTGAGCCAGAGGCAAGAAAGGGAATCAGGGTGTTGGAAGAAAGTTTTTAAGTCCGTAAGACTAGAAAACTAGTTGCTTGGAGAATGTAATCAGAGATGACGTTAGAAAGGTAGAGAAGGGGCAAAATTTGAAGAGCTTGAAAAAGCAGGCTGAGGTTTTGAACTTAACGTTTTGCCCAGAGCCTGCCCTAGGCTATTTTTCTAAACCCAGAAGAGACAACATAACTAGAGTAATACAGGAAGAAGTCATTTCGACTCATTTATGGATGCCCACATCCTCTCAAATGTTTGGTATGGTTTTGAACATAGCTTTCACAAGACTTGAAATGCCATGACAAAGGCTTTAGACAAGCATGTTCACAATACTGAAAATCTAAATTCCTCTAGGGCAAAGTTCTTTAGAAAAAAATGCAATGTGCAGAGAAGGAGTTCAAAACACCCTTCAGAGAATGACAAGGGACTATAAAATTCTAAAAAGAAATCTTCTCAGTTAAAACAATAAATGAAACACTCCATCTACCAAAAACTAAACCTGAGCACCAGCTACCTAATCTTCTCAGTTAAAACAATAAATGAAACACTCCATCTACCAAAAATTAAACCTGAGCACCAGCTACCTAATAAATGTTGGTTGAGCAATAAACATTATAAATAATTTAGAACAAAAAATATATTGCAAAATTAAGAATGCATTTCTGTCCCTCCAAACTTAACATCTCAGAATAGTCTTGATAAGGGATGGATGAGTGGTCAATAAAGAGGCAGGAAATTAAAATGAAAGGAGTTTACTGAGTGCTTTGACATGATTGTCTTATTTTTGATTTGCTCACCCAGATTACTTTGGCTATTTTGTGCCTTTTATGGCTCCACGTAAATTTTAGAATTTTTTTTCTTTTTTGAGCGAAAAATGGCATTGGTGTTTTGGAGGGATTTCACTGAGCCTATCGATCACTTTGGGTAGTATATCAGTCTTGAGAACATATGTGTAATGGACTCGTTCTGCTTAGCTGTATAAAAATGATGGAATTTCACCAGGTACAGTGGCACACACCTGCAATCCCAGTACTTGGGAGGCTGAGGCAGGAGGATCACAGGTTCATAGCCAGCCTCAGCAACTTAGTGAGACCCTGTTTCAAAACAAAAATAAAATAAAGTAGGGCTGGGGATGTAGCTCAGAGGTACAATGTCCCTGGGTTGGTTCCATCCCCAGTAAAACACACACACACACACACACACACACACACACATACACACACACACAAATAAAGATGAAATTCCTTTCTGTCTTTGTATTCTCATCACCTTTTTAACCTCAGTTTGTTTACCCGTGATATAGAATCCAATCTGACTTAATGATTATTTAATAATAAAACCATTTTTCTTCTTTACTACATCCATGAAGAGGATTTTCTAGGCAAACAGGGGATTTTATTCCTTTGTTTTTATTTTATGGTACTATGGATTTTACCTAGGGGTGTTCTAGCTCTGAGCTATATCTCGAGCCCTATTTTATTTCTTATTTTTAAAACAGGGTCTCCCTAAGTTATCACACTGGTCTTGAACCTGTGATCCTCCTGTCTCAGCCTCTCAAGTATTGATATTACAGGTGTGCTCCATCCTGCACCTGGCTCAGGGGATGTTGTTATTAATCTTCCTCAGTACCCTGAATAAGCTTCCATCATAAGTAAAGATATAAATAAAATAATTCTCACATCACTCTAATACCACTGATGCCACTGGCTTTCCTATCATCTGATCATTCCCTCAGGACATAGTTATAAAGCTAGATGAGACTTAATAGTGGAAGGAATTAGGTAGCTGGACTCAATATCTGGAATCCTTATTTGTGCAAAGGAGTTCTGGCAAAATCACACTTTACAAAACTGTAGTGTGCTATGAACACCCTGCTCAGAAAAGTGCACAGTGCACATCCAAAATGGATCCAAGAAGGCAACGGAGTAAGGACCCCTAGATGAGCCTTTCTCTAATTCATCTCGGGGGCTCCAAACTGAGCAACATTTCACATCCCATACTACCTTGGTGGGAGACGGGAACTAATATCTACAAGGCTACACTTTAATACACAGGCTAAAAACAAAAGAAAAAAAGGCAACCAACCAGAGACGCAAGAACAATAGCCCTGGACCTGCCCATGGACCAAGTTCGTTGTCCAACAGGAAAACTTGGAAGAACCAAAACTTATAACCGGCAACCTGAGACTGATTTCACAGACATTGAGACCACTAGCCACAGAATTCCATGACCTTGTGATTGTAGGATCAGAAAGGACGAACACAGCCACTTCCTGGGACTCTGCAGCTGGGGCGGGGGCCATAACCTACCTCCTCTGTCAGCGATCTGGGGCAGCAATCCAGAGCAGAACTCAGCACAATCTTATGTTATGGGCTGTGCCAGCAGGAGATTGCCCTGTGCGACCACGGTGACACGCATATCAAGGACATAGTCTCACTCAAGTCTGGGACTTTGTAAATCCCCTGCACGTAGGTGGGGTGGGTGCTACTGTCAGACACAGCACAGTGAACAGGCAAACAGCCCCTAGAGATATTCATGCAAAGGGAACTACAGCCCGCAGTTTACAGAGCCCATTGGGTCTCCAGGGACCAACACTGGGCACCCAGCCATGCTGATGGGAGAAATAACTCAGCCTACCAAGGTACAAGCTTGGAAATCAACAGACTTGTGCCTGACTGTGTTTGGGTACTGTGAGCACCAACACTAGAGGTGAAAGAGGGCGCAAGTGACTACAGCAACCAGAACAGCAGAGGTGTCTCTGGGGCTAAAAGATCTGAATCATCCAAGCCCCAGGCTTGGAAATGTACAATCTCTCCCTGCCAGACCCTGGTCCTTGGGTGGAGAGTGAAGGCGGCGCCACCTTGCTCAGGCTGCGCCTGGAGGCCAAGAGGCCAGAGGCCCTATAAGGCTCACTTCATCATAGCTACAGGCTGGGAACTAGACACTCTTTGCCAGCAGAATTTATACTTGGTGTGCATGAATGTCAGTGACTGACAGTATCTCGCATGATCTTAACAAGCAGGTCAGGGGCAGTGTACTAGGCACCACTAAAGCACAGCGAGCTGAGACACAAGCTCAGATAGCAATCACCAGCTTTGCTGAGCCTACGCCCACCAGCCACAAAGTCCAGAGGTGAGCCCTTCAGTATCAAGGGCTCACAAACAGCAGAACAGCAGTAGTGACTGTGGAGCACTAATTCCCAACAAGTAGGCTGCAGACTGAATAGAATATCATAGTCTCTAGCCCAGTGGAGTTTGGGTCTGGAGAGCACAGGAGCTGGCAGCAAATCAGAGACTCTTCTTTGCCTACACTAAGAACTACATCTAGTTAAAGAGATTCTGGGGAACAAACTCAAGAGAGTCAGATTGGTAGAGGCAAATATATACCCCCCAGCATAGACCTTATTATATAGGGATAACAAATAGACACAGGTCTTACACACAAAGAAGAAGAAGATACTGAGACAACAGAAACACTAAATTGAGAACACCGAAAATACAAGAATGAAGAACAGCAAGGAAACAATAAGCTCCCACAATGCAACAGCAAGGAAGATTACTGATACTGAGTGGCAGGAAATGTAATCTGGAGAATTCTGAATTCTGATCTTCAAAATGATTAAAGGCCTCAAAGAAAGCATACAGGAGATGAAGGAGGAAATTGAGGCTCTAACAAAGAACCAGAAAGAGACTTTGAACGAAATGAAGATGTCAATAAATTAATTGAAGACCTCAATAGAAACCAACTCTAGCAGGCTTGAACACATGAACAACAGAGTATCACTCCTTGAAGACAGTTCATTCAAAACTAAAAACACAGTCAATGATATACAAAAGATATTACAACAACACACCCTAATCATCCAAGAATTATAGAACAATACGAAATGTTCTAATTTAAGGATAAAAGGCATTGAAGAACATTTAAAAGCACAGACCAAGGGTATCAGAAACCTCTTCAGATAAATAATTTCAGAGAATTTTCCAAACATAGAAAAAGATTTGAACATTCACATACAGGAGACATACAGAACACTGTTATGACAAAACCAAAGAAGGACCTACCAACGCCACGTAATAATCAAAATGACCAACATAGAGGCCAAGGAAAGAATCTTAAAAGCAGCAAGAATAAAAGAATGGGTGGCATACAGGGGCAAAAAATAAAAATCACTCCAGACTTCTCAGCCCAAGTCATGAATGCCAGGAGGAATTGGTATGAAGTACTCTGGACCCTGGAAGAAAACAACTTCCAACCAAGACTGATATATCCAGCAAAGATATCATTCAAATTGATCGAGAAATAAAAATGTTTCAAGACAAGCAAAAACTTAAAGAATTTATGACAACCAAGCCAGACTAGAAAAACCCTAAAAGATATAAAACACAAAGGAGAAAAAAAAAACAAGTAAATTCCAGAACCAGAGAAGAGGTCAACTCCACCAGTTGGGGAACTAAGCAAGAAGATATGACACTACATCAAACAAAAAATAGAACTCAAAATGACAGGAAACAAAAATCATATTTCAATAATAACACTGAATGTAAAAGGTCTTAACTCCCCAATTAAAAGATATAGACTGACAATGTAGATTAAAAACATAACCCAACAATATGCTGCTTACAAGAAACTCACCTTCTAGCCAAAGATATCCATATGCTAAAGATGAAAAGATGGAAAAAGATACACCATGCAAATGGAGACTGAAAACAAGCAGGGGTGGAAACACACATATCTGACAAAAGAGACTTTAAGCTAAAACACATCAGAAGAGACAAAGTGGGTCACTTCTTATTACTAAAAGGAACAATCCAACAAGAAGATATGATAGTAAATATTTATGCCCCAAATGTGGGTGCACTCACATTCATAAAACAAAGTCTTTGGGAAATAAGGTCTCAAATAGATCCAAATACAATAATATTGGGAGACTTCAACACACTACTCATGCTACTAGATTGATATTCCAGAAAAAAAGATGAGTGAAGACTCTTCAGAACTAAAGAAAACTATAAAAATATAAATCAAATGAACCTAATAGGCATGTACAGAATATTTCAACCAGCAGCAGCTGAATACAAATTCTTCTCAGCTGCCCACGGAACCGTCTCCAAAATATACCACATCCTAGGCCACAAAGCAAGCACCAGCAAATTCAAAAGATGTAATATATAATTTCTTGCATCTTCTAAGACCACAATGGAATAAAAATAGAAATTAACAGCAGGAAGATCAAAAGTAATCACATAAGTACATGGAGACTGAATGATATACTCTTGAATGAAGACTGGATCAGAAAAGAAATAAGGAGAGAAATAAAAAAAACTCCTGGAATTAAACAAAAATAGAGCCATAGCATAGCAAAATCTATGGGACACTTTTAAGGCAGTGTTAAGAGGAAATTTTATAGCATTGAGTGCCCACATAAGAAAAACAGAAAGTCACTAAATAAACAACCTAATGACACACATCAAGGACCTAGAAAAACAGGAACAGTTGAAGCCCAAAGCCAGAAGAAGGCAGGAGATAATTAAAATCAGAGCATAAATCAATGAAATAGAGAATAAAAACAATACAAAGGATCAACAAAACAAGAAGCTGATTCTTTGAAAAGGTTAACAAGATTGACAAACCACTAGCTAACCTAACAAAAAGAAAGAGAGATTCAACCCAAATTACTAAAATGAGAAGTGAAAAAGGAGACATCACCACAGATAGTGGAGAAATGCAGCGGATCATCAGAAACTATTTTGAAAACTTATATTCCAATAAACTGGAACACATGAAAGAAATTGACAGATTTCTAGACACAACCTACCTAAATTGAATCAAGAGGATATAGAAAACATAAATCAACCAATGGCAAGCAAAGAGATAGAAACAGCAATAAAAAGTCTGCCATCAAAGAAAAGCCCAGGTGCAGACTGGTTTCCAGCTGAATTCTACAAAGCTTTACAGAAGAACTAAACCCAATACTTCACAAGTTATTCCGTGAAATCAAAAGAGATGGAATTCTTCCAAATTCCTTCTGTGAGGCCAGCAACACATTAATACCAAAACCAAATAAAGATACCTCAAGAAAAGAAAATTATAGACCAATATCATTGATGAAAATAGATGCAAAAATTCTAAATACTAGCCATGCGCATTCAAAATCACATCAAGAAAGTTGTGCACCATGACCAAGTTGGTTTTATCCCAGGAAAGAAAGGCTGGTTTAACATACACAAATAAATACATGTTATTCACCACATAAATAGAACTAAGAACAAAAATCACATGATCATCTCAATAGATGCTGTAAAAGCATTTGACAAAATCCAACACCCATTCATGTTAAAAACTCTACAGAAAAATAGGAATAGAAGGAACGTACCTCAACATCACTAATACATTATACAATAAACCCAAAGCCAACACCATATTGCACGGGGAAAAACTGCAGAAATTCCCTTTAAAATCAGGAACAAGACAGGGATGCCCACTATCACCACTCCTCTTCAGTATAGTCCCCGGACTCTTGCCAGAGCAATAAGACAAGAGAAGGATATCAAAGGAATTCAAATAGGAAAAGAAAAGTTAAAATTATATTTTTTGCAGATGATATGATCCTGTATCTAGAAGACTCAAAAAACTCAATGAAAAGACTACTAGAGCTGATTAACAAATTCAGCAAAGTAGCGGGATACAAAATCAACCCTAAAAAAATCAGTAGCTTTCCTACATGCAAATCACGAATCCATGAGAAAGAAATACAGAAAATAATTCCATTCACAATAACCTCAAAACCAATCAAATACCTAGGAATAAACCTAACCAAAGAGGTAAAAGATCTCCACATTGAAAATTATAAAACACTAAAGAAAGAAATTGAAGAAGACCTTAGAAGATGGAAAGATCTCCCTTGCTCTTGGAGAGGCAGAAAAATATTATCAAAATGTCCATTCTACCAAAAGTGATCTACAGAGTCAATGCAATACCAATTAAAATACCAATATCATTCTTCACAGACAGACCCAGAAAAATCAGTCATTAATTTCATATGGAGAAACAAAAGACCCAGAATACCCAAAGCAATTCTCAGCAATAAGAACCATGCAGGAGGCATCACAATTCCTGACTTCAAATTATACTACAGAGCTATAGTAATAAAAACATCATGGTATTGGCACAAAAACAGACACACAGACCAGTGGAACAGAATAGAAGATACAGAAACAAATCCACACACTTAAAGTCAATTGATATTTGACAATGGTGCCAGACACATACATTGTAGAAAAGACAGCCTTTTCAAAAATGGTGTTGGGAAAACTTGTTATCCATTTGTAGAAAAATGGAACTAAATCCTTACCTCTCACCCTGCACAAGAGTCAACTCAAGATGAATCAAAGATCTATAAATTAGACCAGAGATTGTGAAATTACTAGAGGAGGGCATAGGTTCAACACTCCAACATATAGGCACAGGTAGAAACTTCCTCAACAAGACCCTCAAATCCCAGGAAATTAAAACAATAATTAATAAGTGGAATGACATTAAACAAAAAGTTCTGCACATCAAAGGAAACTTGACATTAAGAGTCTAAAGAGAAATTCAATGGAATGAGAGATCTTTGCTAGCAATCCCTCTGACAGAGGACTAATATCTAGAATATACAAAGACTTAACTTTAAAAAAAACAAATAACCCAATCAAGAAATGGGCAATTGAATTGAATAGACACTTCATAAAAGAAGAGATACAAATGGCCAATAGATACATGAAAAAATGTTCAACATTATTAGCAATCATGGAAATGCAAATAAAATCTATTCTGAGATTCCATCTAGTCAAACAACAATAAATGTTGGCGAGGATGTGGGGAAATAGGAACTCTTCTGCACTGTTGGTCGGAGTGCAAACTAGTTCAGCCGCTATGGAGATCAGTGTGGAGATTTCTTAGAAAACTGGGAATGGATCCACCATATGATCCAGCTATTCCACTCCTGGGTATCATTCCAAAGGGATTAAAACCAGAGAAGTACAAAAATATATGCATACCCATGTTCATAGCAGCACAATTCACAATAGCCAAATTATGGAACCAACCTAGGTGTCCATCAATAGATGAATGGATTAAAAAACTATGGGAAATACACACAGTGGAATTCTACTCAACAATAAAGAAAAAAATATGTCTTTTGCAAGAAAATGGAAGGACCTGGAGTACATTATGTTAAGTGAGATCAGTCAATCACAGAACGCGAAGGTTCATATGTTTTCTCTAATATGTGCAAGCCAGGGAGTAGTTGGGATACCAGAGGGACTCCAGACAATGGTGGAGTAGCCTCAGCACACCAGAGAGGTGGTCTAAGGGAAGGGGAAGGGGAAGAGTGAGGTTCATTAATGGAATTACTACCATCAACCATGTGTACATATGAAAATATACCAACATCAATCTCAATACCCTGTACTGGGAGGGGGGAAATGAGGAGGTAGGAGGACCAAGTGCTGTGTGCATGTATGTCACCATCAATATGATTTTCATTATGATATGAGACTATAATGCACCAATAAAGGCACATTTAAAATAATAAAAAGTGCACAGCCCCTTAAATTCAAGTTTTTGTATGTGGATTTAGGAATATTCTGAAACTCCTGATCTGCTTTCTTTCAATTATGATGACAATGAAACATCATTAGCACTGCATGATTTGCACCTGGTAGATGTTCTATAAATATTAGTTGGGTAAATCCTGATTTTTATTAAGGAAGGAAATGATGTCTATGATTGAAATTACAAACTAGTTTCCTTATTTTCCTATGAAGAACTAAGTCTCTAAAACAAGATATTCCTTCACCATTCTAGGATTTCAATTTAACTTTACTGTGTTCCAGTAAGAGCCTTTTCTGTATATCCCTATATATATTCTCAGCCAGGAGAATGTAGTATCATGTAGTTCAGACATGGGCCCTGGAGTCAGGTACTATAAGTTTCAAATAATAAGCTTCTTGATTCCTCAGCTCCTTATAAAAACAAGATAATAACAGTATCCAGATGTTTTGTGGGTGTTTCTTTGTGAAAATTTACAAAATAATTTATCTACTATATTTAGTAAATATTTGATAAAGTAAACATCCAGTAACTGTGGGTTAGGATAATTATAAGAAAAAGTTTATATTCAAGAGATTCTATTTAAGGATTCAGCCATTATAGAGCAACCATTGGAAAAGTTAACATGTCAGGTACTGATATATTTGTACTTACAAAGTAAAAATTTTAATAAGGTAGATAGACATGTCCAGACCTGGCTGAGATGAGGCAATTAGAATGAGTGAAACAGGGGAAAAAGGTAATGGTAGCCTGATTTGCATAAACGGGTGAGAATGAACTGAGAGGTGATCCCATATTTGAAATTTTAGCAGAAGTTTTAGGAGTTTTAGTAGGAAATGGACAAGTTTTTTTTTTTCCCTTTGCAGATCATATTTTCTTTTTAAGCATTCAGAAACTTCAATCTGATTAATGGGGAAATATACATAAGTTTTGATGGTGAAGTTATAAATGATGTGACAAAATGTGAATCATATAATTAGAGAACAATTGGAGAACACTGATTCTGCTCTTGCTTTCTATACACTCTCCCAAATTATTTACGGTTTTTTTTTTTTTTTTGCTTTCTGGTGGAAATTATGTTTTGAGAAAATATAGTCATTGTACATTTCAATAGCTATTATTTCACTTATAATACAATTGTACTGAACATAAAATTCATATTACTTAGCCCATTATTTAGGAGCTGCTTAAAAATGCATACAATGAGCTAATACAGTTGCAGGCTTTTTTTTTTTTTTTTTTTGCGGTTCCGGGGATTGAACCCAGGGGCGTTCTACCTCCACGCTACACCCCCTGCCCTATTTTGAAACCGGGTCTCACGAAGTTGTGGAGGGCCTCACTAAGTAGAGAGAGAGACAGGGAGAGAGAGAGAGAGAGAGAGAGAGAGAGAGCGAGCTGAGGCTGGCTGTGAACCTGGATCCTCTGGTCTCTGCCTCCCAAAGTACTGGGATTACAAGCGTGCGCCACCACGCCCGGCCCAATTGTTGCAGGCTTTTATTTTGAAATTTAGCTAAGCAGTTAGAAAGAAAAAAAAATTTTTTTTTCTACTTCATTTCCATTGCAAATCTCAAAGGGATTGTGCAAAATTGCCTCTCTTTTGCAGAAGGTCCTAGGCAATCTATGCTGCAAATCCTGTCCACTACAAACAGTAATAACTTTTCACAGCCAAAACAGGCAAGGTGGATTTATCACAAGGAAGCTCAATGTTAAGCTTTTTCTGTTTCTAAAAATTCAGAGACTGTTAGAGTCATTCTCTTCTCTTTTTTCCTTATTTTAACTGAAGATGAATGTCTAATGACCAGTATTTCATGTCTGATTGTAGGGTAGGAGACTACACATCCACAGATATTGGCAATATCCACAAAGCCACTATTTTGTGTTGCTGCTTTTAGTGACTTCAGAAATTATTTGTGTTTAATTCATATTAGTTTTATCTTATTCTGTGTTCCTACCTCCATGTATTTTGGCTTACATTTTTTGCCACATTTGGAGTGCTTCCTCCCTGTACAAATTTATATAAATTCTGTTTGTATATCTAGACCTCATTAAAGTTCTGTCTCCCACCCATATCTTCTGGGCATACCCAAATTTTAGATGACATCTTAATCCTTTCTATGGCATTGATTTTGGTCCATTTTATGATGTACTGCTTGGGTAAAAATCACAACTGGCTAATTTCTGTGCAAGTAGACATGTTGGGTTCTCTGAATGAGCTCCTCAGGCAGAACCTTGCCTTACACTTCTTGCCTAAGCCACGGGAAATACTTAGGCTTTTTCTATGCTTCAGAACCAAGAGGCACATTTATCATGTAGCTAAAGAAGCTTACACTACAGAGCTACTCACTTAACTAAGGCACTCTTCTTGGACTCTGAGCATTTCCACCTTGGACAAAAGAGAGAAAGAGCGGCCCCACTTAAGGGCTGTGGATTGAGAGAGCTGCCCCAGCCTGTGATCATTCTCTCCAGGCATCAGGTGATGGTGGTGGTTGGCAACATGACCTGCCCACACAGCAACCTGCTCTCATGTCCTCTTTCTGCACCTGCACCCCATTTTTCTCCCCAAGATGGATTGAGGGAGTGACTTCTCTGCTCCCGGTTTTGGGAAAGCTTCAGGAATACATTTCTCACCACAAACAGTGTGGTTGGAGTGGATAAAAGGTGAAACAGAGACATAGAGAATATTGAAGAAATGGCTGGGCAGAATGGCATCCAGGCCAAGTTAATGTTCCCTAGCTAGAAGTGCCGCCTGTGTGTGAACGCTATAGAGGACATCGTAGACTTGACATTCTCAATCAAGGCATGAAAAGCCAGAGTGGATCTTCTGAACTATGGTTTTCATAAGTCAACTCTGCTAGAGGAAACATAGATTTATTTTTCATTTTCTGTATAGAAAGGGATATTATAAAGTATCAATCATATGAAGTGACAGTTGAGGAATATAAAGTAAAAATAAATTAAGAACAAAAATATTACACAAGTATGCCTGGAAGATAGTTACAAATAAAATAATTACATGTTTCTGAAAGGATTTTGATGTGTGTGGTGCTTGTAACTTTTTAAAATTTGTATTTTGTTGTGATCTTTTCTAAGAATAAGGAAGTAAGCATTTCCTATTGTTGCTGATTTTGTATTTTTTCTTAATGAAGATGCCGATGCTTTAAATGATTTGAGTATCGGCCTGGCTAAGCCCTATCGAACTCTTCACCTTGATGTCCCAGATTCACCTTAAACTTAGCAGGAACTCATCAGCTTCCTCAGCCACAAATCTTTTCTTCAGTCTACTTTGTCATTAATTGCACAGCACTATCTCAGAATTCAGACTGGAGGAAACTCCAAGGAGAATTCTTAGATTCCCCCATTCACAAGCTGGGTTACTTTATTCTGCTGAAGTAAACCTCAGTGTATTCCTCTGAAAGAGTAATCTTCACCCTTTACCCTGTATCCAACACTTCCGTTGCTGTTTATTCAGTCAGTGTGTGTATAAATTCTTCATTTTATTAAAAAATATACCTATACAATCTATTAAGGTTTATTATCTGTTTAGCATCTCATTGTTTAGCACAGGCCTGGCTTGTTATTGGTAGTGAAAAATCAGTTATTAAATTATTGGATGCAGTCTTTCCAAGTCTTCCTGACTTCATCAATTCATCAATCCAATTGATTATTCAATAAGCAAACTTTGATCACCTGCAATGCACCAGGCATGTGAGTAGCCACGGAGGACACACTGTTCAATAAGAATCGAAAACTGCTCTGATTACTTCAAGTTCAATAAGAATCGAAAACTGCTCTGATTACTTCCACATTTAGGAAAAAGAAACACAAATTGACACATTACAAGAAAGTTTGATATTGGCCAAGTACAGGAGAGTGCAGAAAACCCTGAAAGCATATCAGAGGAGCAGCGAGCAGAGTTTGGAATTGTCAGAGAATGCTTCCTTAATACCCGAGACCAAAACCAAGTCTTGAAGAATTAAAAAGAGTTAAACCAGATGAAGAAAATATAAAGAAAAAGAGAGAGCATTTTCTGTTAAGGAGAAAGAATTAGCTTTTACAAAGGCACTGAATTGCAAAAGCATGCCTCGTTAAGAGTGATTATTTTAGGGTGAGTGATGCATAGACAGCATAGGGTGGAGTGAAAGGGATATGGTTGCAGAAGTGCAGACCCCATGTTGATAACTACCTCCCTTTACCATAGCATCCTCTGTGGCATATATTTATTATCAAACTATATTTTCCTAAGGCCAACTCCACAACTAATCAATTTGTGTCTCAATGTCATGACTCTATCTTAATCACAGTTCTATTCGCAGCGCCTCGATCAGTATCTAGTGCTGTATTTAATAAAGAACTAATGAATTGCTTTGCACATATTAGACACTTACAGTGTTTCATTATATATGTGTGGAATTAATTTAGCATTTAAGGTCATTATTTGAATCAGAAATTCTAATTTAATACAAAATGATGAACGAATATAAAAAAACTAGCATCAAGGAAGCTATATCAGTGCATTTTACTGAGAATTATTATTTCATTAGCATAGGAATATTGTTTCACACCTTTTAGTAAGCTTTATATACATTTCTATTTTATATGCAACAATACACAGTATATAAATGTACCAAATACAACATTGCATTCCATAACAATGCATAATTACTATCTTTCAATAAAAATGCCTGTTTGCATATTCCAATATAAAAGTCTCAGAAAATGAGGATCCTATTCTAGACTTTAGACAGAGCAAGAGGATATTCATTTGGATTCTTTCTCCCTCTGACCTTATGTTTCAAATCCAACATCTCAACTTCAAGAATGTCTTCTGTCACACACACACACACACACACACACACACACACACACAATTTATTGACTTAAAAAGAAGACTAAAACATTGCCAAAATATTCACTATGGCAAATGATATTTATCCATCTAAAATTCTATGGCTGTGAATTCACTGCTTTTCCAACAGGACACACTTAGCAAGTCAGATTAAATTTATATAGGATTATTTTGGGTTCTCATGAGTAAGGGTTTTTTTTGTGAACAATGTAAATAGTTTAATGCACATAAGAGAAATAAAGTATTTGTAAGAATGTAAAATTAAGGTGTTAGATCCACGTTGTTAAAAAGCACATTCTATTTTCAGTTCAAAAATAACTCCAATAACTCCTTCCAGGTAATATCTTGAAATGGGCCATTTTTGTGTTTTCTTTTGTTGGCCAATTCCCAAATCCATTTGGAGGATTCTCCCCAGAGCCTTTTGTTCAATGATCCTTGGAGCCCGAACTAGTCACTGTGATGCTTCTCATAAAGGCTCCCAGTTGAGGGTCCCATTTGAACAATTTGGATCTCTTTTCCTGTCATTAAAATTTTCTAGTGTTAGCCAAGTGTGGTCGTACATGTACATGCCTGTAATCCCAGTGCTTGGGAGGCTGAGACAGGAGAATCGCAGGTTCAAGGCCAGCACATGTAGTAACTTAGCAAGACCCTGTTTCAAAACAAAAATTAAAAGGGGATAGGCGTGTAGCTCAGAGGTAGAACACTCCTAAGTTCAACCCCAATACCACACACAAACACACACACACACACAATTTCTAGTGTTACACAGCATTCACCCACAACCTGGGAAAACAATGCTAAGATAAGGATTACTGTAGTTAAATATTTTATTATCATGAAAGAATAGAATAGGAAATTTGGGGAAGCCTTGAAGGGCGATGGACTAAATATTTTAAGGAAACTTTTACAGGGATTAAAAGTTTTCATTGGCCGAAATGTAGCTCAACGTTAGAAAGTGTGCTTGATTTGATATGCATGAGACCCCAAGATCAAACACCAATCCCAATAAATGAACAGATAAAAATAAAAGAGAGAGACATTTTTATTCCTTCACTATTGGTAGTTAACATTTACTGACGACTCATTCAGTTCTATCACTGTTATATATGCTTCACATATACTGGTACATTCAGTCTTTACAACAGCCTTGCATGGTAGGCATTGTTATTACAACCATTTCATAGGTGAGAACCCCACAGCGTAAATTAATAAACTTGCCCAAGGCTACACAGTCTGTGACTGGCAGAGTTGAATCAAGATTAGGTAATCTGATTGAAAATTCATGCCCTCAACCACGTCACTAACTGCCAATGTTGTTTATTATCTTTTGGTTTGGGGGCTTGCCAAGTAACAGGCATATGAGATAAATTAGACAGGACCCTCCTTGGTTTCCAGAAGCTCACAGTGAAGCAGGGAGAACTGGTAACTAAACTGGTAGGAGTAAAGACAAACACTTTATAAAACAGACTTTGATTATTTTAGGTCACTCGTATATTTTTATTTTAAAATACTCTAAGCAATTAAAATATGTATTATAAGAATAACAAAAATGCAAATTAAAATAATGAAAATAAGAAGTTCTAAGACCAATGATAAACAAATCTTATTCTTTGTTTTCTCTTTTTTTTCCTGAGACCATCTCAACTACTTAGAATTATTCCATACTTCACTTTTTGTCACATTCCTAACACTTGTGCAATGCATTCAAATAACTATTTGAATGTATGGACCAACGCATCAGATTAAGTTTCCTGAACCTTTTATTTGACATGTTCTGAAACCTTGCAGCAACTACCGCAGCTCTGTCCTCCTCGGTAGCGGATCCTCAAGGAGACCTATAGAGAATCTTGCCATTCCTTTCAGTCTTTAGACTTGCATTTCCTTATAGTTTGCTGTGGGGCTTGTTGTCCGCTGATGTAATTGGAAAAACCAAAGCTCCAAGTTCCTTTGCCTTTGATGCATTACTCCAGGGCATAGAAGAAGAGCTACAACACTGTCAAAAATTGGCTTGCCATTGCGGCACATTTCCTAAACAAGAATAACAGCACCATCAATTTTTTGAAATACCCTTGAGTTTATATTTGACCTCTGCTTTCCAGAAGATAATTCTTTTCTTTAAAAATATTTTCTTTCTCTACAGTGGAAAAAGAACAAACAGTTTCTCATAAATATACCATAAACTGAAATATAACTTGTAACAAAATTTATTCCTGTCCTTAATTTCCTCTGGTATCCTAACCTGTGCACAGTTTACAACCTCCCTGGTCATTTGCATTATTCCTGTAACTCCCTGATGTTAATATCATGCACATTGTACAAATAATGCACATCATTGCCATGTTAAAAATTCTAAAATAAAACCATAATCATGTTTTCCCTAGCTCAAAAATGATTCCCCATTTCCTTCAGGACAGAAGAAAAACACCTTGAACATTATTTAATGATGGAGTAATTTGTACAGACATGAATTTGAATTCCTATTCTGTTACATAGCAATTTGGGGACTTGAAGGTCATTGTGTGTCTGTGCAAGTCAGTTTCTCTTTTGACAAAATTAACCACCCCTTTAAAAGAATTGAGAAAGTTGATTGAGTTAACACATGCCCAGTCCCTGAGAAACAGTAGGTACAAAATAAATCTTCTGCATTCCTTAGCCTCATTTTCAAGTCTTTCCAAATTTACTTTAAATAAATAGTTCATGAACACCTACTGTGCATCATGTACAGTATCAGCTTCTGTGAGGGACATGAGAAAGAAACAGTGTCCTCAAAAGCTTTCAGTGAAATGAAAGGGCAACGGAAACTAGCCTGAGGGGGTATGGATGGATTTATCAAATATGGATGGTAGAGTTGTTAAGCAGTGGTGGTTGATTGAAAGTAAGTGTGAGGTTGAAGAAAAGACAATGATAAGAAAGCCCCCAGAGCCTGTGAATGTAGCCAGATGTTAGCTGATAGCTCTTGCTTTATTTCATTTGGGTTTTGTGTATTGTCTCCCTTTTTCTGTTGAATGCTCTCTTCCCTCAACTGGATTGGAAGTTTCTTAAGCTTACAGACCATGGTTAAGAATTATTTAAATCCACCAAAGCACTCAGAATAAAAAAACATGAGCTCAATAAATATTTCATGATAGAGCAAATGCTTGTAGAGAAGCAAGCAATTTGGAGGCCAGTAAGGTCTGCCAGGGATGAGAGACTTCCCTTGCTAATAGCTAATCAGTTCAATCTCATTAAATAATTCCAAGACTTAAGTACAAACCCCCATGGTGAACAGAATCACTTGAACAAAACTCCAAAGACACACGTCTTCACTTCATAATTTCATCTCCTGGAGATATTACAAAGCAAAGAAATGACTGAGTTTTTAAATATATCCAGCTTACTTCTTCATAGCAAACCAAAAAAACCTCCTCAAAATGTGGATAGATATTGAAATAATGAGAGGAGAAAAATCCAAGAAATAATTTATATATAAGAAAGCTATTTTCTGATTTTACTAATATGTTATCATAAATAATCTATAAATAAATAGCTATTTACCAAGTTTCTATAATCCATATGCATAAATGTATGCATATGTAATATATAAGCACATATACTTATGTATACTGTTTAAACTGCTCATTAAGTTGCAAAATTGTTTGATCCACTTGAGGCTTGGAGAAGATTTTTTAAAAACGGAGTTATTTTTCATAATCTATTGCTCCAAGAAAAGCCAAACACTTTACATATAGGTCTACACATTCTTGGTAGGAGTTTATAATAGATCATTTGAAAAAAAATTAGGGTTGATGGAGCAATTAAAATAGCTCTTGGTTTCCATTCAGAAGCAGCTATTGGATGGAGTTGAGCATTGCAGTGACTGGGAGGGATGTTATAGTCATTGCAAGAGAACTTCCTGAAGGAACAGAAATATGCTCTGATTACCAATTGCAGCTGCTGCCACCCTGTGATGCCGTCCACAAGGTAGTAAAAAACAGTTGTTCGCCATGTAGTATCTGCAGGGGCCAAGGCACCATGTTTTAAACTATAATAGCAACATGAATAAATTGTTATCTCCACGTTCCAGAATCTTATGCTGGTGGGCTGACTGGCACATAAACAGATAATTATGATGAGATGGGACAGCACTGACCATAAGCCCGCAGATGACATCTCCAGTTTTGCAGGGAGCTCTTTCTGCTGAGTCTGAGCATGACCTCACATTGTGTCTCAACACTGATCCAGGATGCCAATCTATGCTGTTTGGAGTTACCTCGTGAACCTAGGCCATGTGCAATTCACAAAAGCTTCATAGTATAAGAAAGAAGAAAGTTCTTAGGGGAAGCGTATGTCACTTCAAGTCAAGAGAATGTAAGATGGGAATGAAGAAATTAATTTGGCTTTAACCTGAATAATGTATAATTCTGCGTGGAGCATTTAAGATTGTTTTAAGGCTACCTATTTCAAACCAAGTAAGTTTGACCTTGTTAGTGGAATGGATAACAACTAAAATCCTAAATGCAAGCAACTAGAGGTCATTCAATTAATGGAGGAAACCTTTTTACAAATGCTGGTGTCCTGCTCAGCAAGTTGAGGCACAGATAGCTAAATGAGGAGTTTCTTACGCATTTACAGAGGGCCATCTGTCATGTCATGGTACCCACAGCTTCAGACCTTTTTGTTCTTCTGCAAGTTGTACCTATCAGAGGGCTGGCAGTATTCTCTACTCCATTAGCTTCTCTGTGATTTTGGCGTGCTTCCCAATTTTCCTTACAAACATTCATAATTCTAAATTCTTTGAAAATGATCCTTATATATACACTAAAGGAAGGTACATGCTGCACTGAGCCAGGCCTGAGAGTACTTGGTGTCTCGGTGATACTGTCTGCTGCTTAGTAACATGGGCAAGGCACGAGGTCCATGCCTTGGTGTTGTTACTGACCCATGTTTTGTTTTTGTTTTTGTTTTTTTGTCAGCGGAAATAGAGTTTTTGAGTCAAGAGAATCAACTCTTCTAGGGGTCTGAGTGCCAAGGAAAGAAGGAAGTTTAAGAGATTCTAGGAGAACAAGGAAAAATGTATAGAGCAATGGCTCTGGGGTGTCAGGGAGTTGAAGAGAATGGCTTTTGGTAACTTCTGTATAATTCTTACTGTATTTAGGAATGAAAACATACATGTAGCCTTAATTTAAAAGAAATATTTCCTTCACTGAGGGTTGTAATCCAAATAGCCTCTCAAATCAAGAGGTTATAAGGCTAGAATTTAAAAAAACTAATTTAGTATTAAACTTGATAATGTAAAACTTTGTAATTAAGTAATGTAGCTGAAATTTACCATATTTCCCAGTTTTATTAATTGAGTAGTGTGTGTGTGTGTGTGTGTGTGTGTGTGTGTGTGTGAGATGTGTGTGTGTTACTGGGGATCAAACTTGGGGGTACTCTACCACTGAGCTACATCCCCAGCCCTTTTATTTTTTGATACAGGCTGATCTCAAACTTGAGATCCTTCAGCCTCAGCATTCCAGGAAGACCCTTATATTTCTAATTTTATAAAAGGAAATATTATATAATTTAGGTGTTCTCCAATGTTGTTTATAGACCAGTCTCATTGTAATCATCTGAAAATATTTTAATGCTCTTAATCCTGGATCCTGCCCCCTACAAATCTATATTCATTAGAGAGGGAGATAGAGACAGAGAAAAAGAGAGACAGAGTGTGTTGTATATGCGTGTTTGTGTGTGTGTGTGTGGGTGTGTGTGTGTGTGTGTGTGTGTGTGTGTGCATGGTATACTTGGGATTGAACTCAGGGGCATTCTATCTCTGAGCTGCATTGGCAGCCATTTTTAGTTTTTTCTTTTTGAAACATGGTCTCCCTAGTTTGCTGAGAGTCTTGCTACATTACTGAAGCTGACCTTGAACCTGTGATCTTCCTGTCTCTGCCTCCCAAGTACTGGGATTACAGTCTTGAGCCACCATGCCCAGCTATTCATTAGACTTTAACTGAGAAGCAGTCATATGTATTCCTTAAATGCTCACCAGGTAGCTTTGATGTGCCTTCTTTAGTTCAGCCTCTCAGCCTACGTTTCAGTGTGTTGGACAGATCACTTGCCACAATTTGCTTTGTTCTTATGGCAGAGGACTCACTACTCTCCAAAGCAATGCACTTTTTAAAATGAAAACATTTATTTTACTAGTTCCACCTAGTCACTGTGTGTGCAAGCTGGCTGAGAGCAATAATACCTGTGTACTAAACTTTTGTAAACACATTATAAAATGACAAGCATTTGAAGCATCGCTTCAGCAAGATTAAGGAGAAGATAGACCCGACCATTCAAGAGGTGCTTCTGACCACACTGAGCACTCATATGTACCAAACATGGTACTGGGACTACCACGTTCACTCTCCCATTGGATCTTATGGAAATAATTGAAGATCACTCAAAGGAGAACGAACAGAGGCTATTTATTCACAGCAAGACACTATCACTGGCATTCCACAGAGACCTAAAGGCAGTCAGGAGGATGGGAAAGCTTTATAGTAAATAAAAGGGAAAACCTTAGGTATGCATTCTGTTTGCTGATTTGAATCACAGAGAAGCTACAGGCAGGCTAATAAGCAAAGCATCTTATGAGATTATTTTAGGGAACATATTCAACTTTCTAAGTTTGCTCAGACAAAACAACAACAAACAAATGACAACAATACCAAAAAAATCACACAACCCCCCCTCCAAAAAGGAGACTGAAAATCACAGAAAAATTTCTGATCATTCTGAGATGATTGCAATAGAAATTGTGGTTTGGCTTCTAGGGTTGGTTTTTACAGAGCCTGTAGGTCAGAGTTTATTATATATGATCTGGCCATGTTCTATTTATAATATGTCTTCCAATTGTTACAAGTAATTGTCACGTATGTTTTATTATCTGTATTTTTTATTTTTTTATTTTATTTTATTTTATTTTTGGTTCTAGGGCTTGATCCCAGGGTCATTCTACTTCTGAACTATACCCCCAGCCTTATTTAATTTTTTATTTGGAAACAGGGTCTCACTAGGCTGCTGAGAGCCTCTCTAAGTTGCTGAGGTTGGCTTTGAACCTGCAATCCACCTGTCTCAACCAACCAAGTACTAAGATTACAGTCACACACCACCACACTTGGCTATTATCTCTATTTTAAATGGTGAAGAAATTAAGGCATACATAAATTAAATAACTTTCCCACAATCATAAGTTTAAGTTAATGGAGAAGGTGGGGTTTGAAATAAATTCCAACCAACTCAAAGTGTTTACTCTTTGCCAAGACTTTACCTGTTTTACAATAAGAAAAGACAATGTTTAAAAATGGATAAGACACTAGATCTATACATACCATCTGTTTAAGGTTTTTATCCCCTCCTCGATAAATTCAGTGGCCTGGATTTATCCCAATGTATATTCCGGCTCTTGCAAACACAAAAGGTTTAAAGAGTAAAACAATATTAATTCAAAACTTGAAAAATATAATTTCAATTTTTTATTTAAAAAATATTTTTTTATATTTTTAAATTCAGTCTTTTTCGGAAATAGAAGTTAATTTTCAAAATTTTCTAATCACTGTTTGGGATTAGATTAGTGTAAATACAGATAAGCCTTTCAAAATTTGGATAGGCAGGCAGTTTTCTCTTTGGAAAATTATTGGGCACACGTGATAAAGTATCCTATTGGTAGAATTATGAGTTAGTAAGAAAAGACATGCACTTCTTATACTGCTGAATATTTTCAGCAAGACCTTAAAAGAGTCTTCATCTTTCGTTCTTTCATAATTACACATTTTTACCCCTTCAAACAAATAATTTCAGAGAATTTTCCGAACATAGAGAAAGATTTGGATATACACATACAGAAGACATATAGAACACCGTTAAGACAGGACCAAAGAAGGACCTCCCCTCACCACGTAATAATTAAAATGACTAACATAGAGGCCAAAGAAAGAATCCTAAAAGCAGCAAGAACAAAAGAACGGGTGACATACAGGGGCAAAACAATAAAAATCATCCAACTTCTCAACCCAAGTCAGGAATGCCAGGAGAGATTGGTACAAAGTACTCCGGACCCTGGAAGAAAACAACTTCCAACCAAGATTGAAATATCCAGCAAAGCTATCATTTAAAATTGATGGAGAAATAAAAATGTTCCATGATAAACAAACATTTAAAGAATTCATGAGGACCAAGCCAACACTAGAGAAAATCCTAAAAGAAATAAAACACAAAGAAGGAAAACCAAGGAATTTTCAGAACCACAGGAGAGGTGAACTCCACCAGGTAGGCAACTAAACAAGGAGATTTGTCACTACAGCAAATAGAAAATAAAACTTAAAATGATAGGAAACAAAAATCATATCTCTATAATAACATTGAATGTCAAAGGACTCAACTCCCCAATTAAAAGGCACAGACTGGGAATGTGGATCAAAAAACATAATTCAACTATATGCTGTCTACAAGAAACTCACCTTCTAGCCAAAGATACTCATACACTAAAGATAAAAGGATGGAAAAAGATACACCATTCAAACGGAGATCAAAAACAAGCAGGGGTAGCAACGCTTAGACAAAACAGACTTTAAGCTAAAACACATCAGAAGAGACAAAGAGGGTCACTTCTTATTAATAAAAGGAATAATCCAACAAGAAGA
>PVJS01031579.1:0-23305 GCA_004027185.1 Glis glis | reverse complement strand
TCACAGTGGCCAAATTATGGAACCAACCTAGATGTCCATCAACAGATGAATGGATCACAAAATTATGGGAAATACACACAATGGAATTCTACTCAGCAATAAAGAAGAACAAAATAACAGCATTTGCAAGAAAATGGAAAGATCTGGAGAGCATTATGTTAAGTGAGATTAGCCAATCACACAAAATGAAGGGTCATATATTTTCATTAATATGCGCAACTTAGGGAGTAGTGGGGACACAAAAGGGACTCCAATGACAATGGAGAACCCTCAGTGGTGCAAGGGAAGGGGTACAAGGGAAGGGGAAGGGTAAGAAAGTAGTGAATCTATGGAATTACTGTCACAAACAATGTATATATATGAGATTATACCAACATCATTCTCAGTGCTACATGTGGGAGGGAGGCGGGGGGGAGGTGGGGGGAGGGGCACCAAGAGTTGTGTGCATGTATGTTAACACCAAACTGATACTCATTGTGATGTGAGACTACAATGCACCAATAAAAACATAAAAAATATAAAAAATAAAATAAAAATAAAAATAAATATTTAAAGATATTGGGGTACAGCAACAAATTGTTGTTCAGGTTAACACTTATGCCTCCTTTTCAGTAGCTTGCCGAGTTACATACTCACTCTGCATATTTCTATACATTAAAACATAAACTTTATACATTCAATAAACTAAGACAATATTGTAATCTATCTTCAAATATATAATACAGATCACCTCTTCAGATATGTCTACGTTTGTGAATTCTTTCACTAAGCTCCAGAAATTAGTAAGTATCAGATCCTGTTTCTGTACTATAAAAACATTAAACACCATCAAAACCACTGTTAGAACTAATAAAAAATTAAAATTTCAGGGACAATTTTACCATTCAAAACTTAGTAGCCTTACTAAGTTTTAATAATGCCAGTAGAAAATTGTGTGAAATAGAAATCAAGAAAACAATACTATGTCATTTGCAGGAAAATCAATGGACATGGAGAACATTATGTTAAGTGAAATTAGCCAGTCACAGAAAGTGAAGGATTATATGTTTTCTCTCATATGTGGAAGCTAAGGAGTAATAGGGATATAAGCAGGGACTTATAGAGGACTTACATAGTAATAGGACTATAAGCAGGATAAGGGAGGAGAAACTCCAGTGGAGCCAGGGTGGTGGAGTGGTATAGGTGAAGGGGAGTGGAGAGGAAGGATCAATGAAGGAAGCCCTTCCATAGACATTATGTACATATGTGAGAATATCAATGTAAATTTCAATATCCTGTATGGGGAAAGGAGGGAGTGGGGAGGGAGCCAGGGGAAAGCCCACAAAGTGCTGTGTGCATGTATGTCCCTAACACTATGAACTACATTATGACATAAGACTATAATGCACTAATAAAAGTATAAAAATAAAATAAAATAGCATTGAAACTAATAAAATACCTAGTTATACATTAATCAAGAAGGTTAAGGATCTCTGCAATTAAAACTATATAACATTGATGATTAAATCTGTAGAACATACAAAAAATGGAAAAAACATCGCATGTTCATGGATGGGAAAATCAATATTGTCATAATTTCCACACTACCCAAAATAAGCTAAAAATTCAATGTATTCTTTATCAAAATTCTAGTGATTTTTTATAGTGCTAGAAAAAACTGCTAAAATTTGTAAGGAACAATAAAAAACAAGAGTGGCCAAAATCAACTTGAGTAAAGAGAGCAAAGCAGTTGGAATTACAATACCTAACCTGAAAACATCTGCATCACTACACAACCTTGCTTTAAATAAAAATAACAGTGGGTATAGCTGGAAGAGCTACCAGAAAAAAGATCTTCTTGGGAAGCAGCTCAAGGGGGAAACACAAAGTTAACCAGTGAGAAAAGAAAGGAAATGAAAAATGAAAAAAAGAAAAAGAAGCAAGTTGCAATCCAAGAAGGAATTCAAAGTCACTTATGCCCATAAGACAGAGAAATAACTTTGATAACAACATGTAGAAGAGAAGTTATGAACCATAAGCTGTTTTGTCATTGAAGCAACATTTAGCCATTTCTGGAGAAAGCTCTGACTATTATCAACTGGGATTGTGCTGCAGATATCTTGTTGGTAGAAAGCAATGCTTAGATATCATCATTGATATATATACTATAGCCCAGTGTGGTGGTGCACACTTGTAAAAAACCTGAGACAGGAGGATCACAGGTTTGCAGCCAGTCACAGCTACTTAGTGAGGCCCTCTGCAACTTAGTGAGACCCTGTTTCAAAATAAAGAAAAAAATAGGGCTGGGGGGTGTAGCTCGAAGGTAGAATGCCCCTGAGTTCAACCCCCAGTGCAACAAAAAATAAATAAGTAGAATAAATAAATAAATAAATAAGTAAATAAATAAACTATGATACATGGCACAGCCTGAATACAAAGAATTATCCAGACTAAAATGTTGATACTTCCAAGAATTCAAAGTTATGATGTATAAATTCATAAATAATCTCTATAAAATTGTAACTACCCTTAGCTTAACAAGGTTATAGGGAATAAAGCCAACTTGGAAACTTCAATTTTGTTTCTCAATTTCAGCAGTTCATTATAGTTATCTTAAATTTAAAGAAAAGTATAATTTACAATAACATCAAAACCAAAATATTTAGTCAAGTATCTAACATTTATACAAGTCACAAATATGGAAACCATGAAATATTAACAAAATGAATGAAAGAATATCTAAATAGTAAATGAAGAAATAAACCCTATTCCTGAAACTAAGAACTCAATTCTCTCTGAAATGATCTATAAGACCAAATCAAAATGTGATTTGTCAAACAAGTCAAAACACTGGCATTTTTCTATGTGTTAGTGAGCTGCTCATTTAAAAATTTACATATAAATTTAATACATCAATAACACCAAAAATAAATTGATACAAATTTACACAATGGCATTTTGAAAAGAGAATAATAAATTGCTTGCTAAAAGAAGATACTGGATAATCGGATACATATATGCAAAAACAAAAAAAATGAACCTCAATAATATCATACAGAACATATTAAAATTAACTAAAAGTATATCATATACCTAAATAAGAAAATTTAATAGGGGAAATATGTAAAGTCTTTAATTTGACTGTGAAGTTGGATACAATACTAGAAATACTATTCATAGAAAATGATACATTAAGTGGTATTATGATTTAAAAACATTTGTTTTACAAAAGCATAGTCCAGAGAATATTAGGATAAGGTAGAAATAGAAGAAATATTAAAGACTTACATATCAGTCATGGTGGTGGCACACACTTCTAATCCCAGTACTTGGGAAGATGAGACAGGAGGATCACATGTTTGAAGCCAGCCTCAGCAACATAAGAAATAAAATATGGTTGTGGGTATAACTCGGAGGTAGAATGCCTCTGGGTTCCATCCCCAGTACCAAAACAAACAAATGAAATTTACATATCTGATAAAAATTTATCACTAAATAAAGAAAACTAAAATATCAATAATAGCAATTAAAAATAATGCCAACCTCAATAGCTAACATCCTGGTAAAAATGAGGTAGAAAAAATATGGAAAAATAGAAGATATAAAGATGGTAAGTAATCCATTGAAAATATCCACAACATTTCCCATTAGGTAAATAAAAATTAAAACCACAGAGAGAAACCATACACATCTTTTAAACAGACTAAAATGCAAAAACTGAAAATAACCAATGCTAGTGAAGAGGGAAAGCCTTTGTTAGAGCAGGGAGTGCTAAACGCTACAGTTTGGGTGATAGTGTTTTAGCCATCATTCTCACTGCTGTGATCCTGACACCCAACACCAGAGGAAGAAAGGTTTACTTGCTTATATGTCTGGAGATTTCAGTTCATATAGTTCATTTACCTTGACTGGCAAGCAAAATTCAGGGCTATAGGTACTCAGGGCATGATGGCAGGAAGCGATGGGAACAAGGGGAGGAGGTGAGAGAAGTATATATTCCCCAAGGCCACACCCTCAGGGACCCAACTCGATGTATGCCCCACCTTCAGAGGAAACACTCCCAGGGACCCACTTCTGAGCATGGCTGCCTCCAGAACATGAGGTTCAGGGAACATTTTACTTTCAAACAAGACCAGATAGGTTAGTGGTTCTTGATAATGTTAAACATATACGTAATATAGGACTCAGAAATCATGTTATTATGTATTTATCCAGTTGGATTAAAAATGTATGTTCATTCTAAAAACCCAGAGCTCAATGATTAGAGAAACTTTATTCCTAATTATTAAAAACCATAAGCCTCCAAGAGGTACTTCAACAAAGGCGCAAACTGAAAAATCTATAAAAAGTAAAGCTAATTCATCTATAAAAGAAATGTGCTATAGATTCTTGCAACAGCATGGGTGAAAATGCCTTTTCTCTAAATAAAAGAAACCATACCAAACATATACATATTAAGGAATTTTGCATATATCATACTCTGGAGAAGAAAAACTTTAAACATGGAAAACATATCAATTATTTCCAAGGATTGTAGCTAGGGAATTAGCTATTATGAAGGGTAAATACAGCAGAAATTTTGGAATGATGGAACTACTACTTGATTTATTGATGAGTGATTTGAGAAAGACTGTATAGATAACAACCAATAATTGAAGTTCGGGGCAAAATTTCAAGCTAATATGAACATTATACTTTCCTACTTTCTTGAAATTAGACATGGTCATTAATATAGTTAGATATAGAATGGACCCTGAAGAGGTCATAAATTGGTGTTTAGAGTTGATGTAACTGAATCATGAGAGTTGTTATCTCAGTAGTGGTTAAATCCATTGTGATGGTTTTATCTGGGTGGTGGCCTAGGCTGGCAAGGTGGGGCTGGAGAAGGTATGTTCCTGGGGGTGTGGCCTTGAGTATTATATATGGTTTCTCCTTCCTTTTCTCACTGTCATGCCTCTGGCCCCCATGATGTAAGGAGCATGGACCATGTGCTCTCTTTCTATCTGCTTCCCCGCTGCAATCCACGGACCCTGAGATCTGTGGATCACATGGACTGAACTGAAAAACCATATGAAAATAAATCTTTCTTCCTCGAAGTTATGTGGTTTTCTCTTTCAGATAATAGATATGAAAATGCCAATTAATACAGTTATACAACTTAGAAAAATATATAAATTTGTGAGATGAAAGAAACCATATCACTTAAGAGTAGAAGCAAAGTTACTTTGTGATTTTTCATCATCTATGATCCTGCCGTAAATACATTGGAATTAATGTCATTTTGGGATGTTCCATAAAATCAAAACAACCTTAAATATTGTGATAATGTATTAATGACTAATGCCATGAAAAATATTTGAATATGTAGTCAAATTTTTAATTAAAAAACATATTTTGCAAAGCAATTAATAATTTGAGTTTTAATATTATAGTAACATAGTCAAAAAATTATTTCTTTCAGTTTTTTAATTTTCTAAAACTCATAATTTAAGTAATAATTTGGTTTGTTTCTCACCCTCCATTGAAAATGATCTTTTGAATATTGTTATTTTAGCTGGAAATTTTTCTAGTGTCTTTTCCTTTTTGTCTTTTAAATAGCATTTTACAATGATAAAATATTTCATAAAAGTTTTTAATTTAATACTTTTATTACAGATGGTAATAAAATAAATACAATGGGAAAATGTTCATTATTCACATTCAAACCATCCAGAGATATATTTATAATATACATTTCTTGGTATCTTTTCTTAAATGTGTTTTGCATGTATTAAGGTGTGTTATACATATTATTTTGAAGCATAGAATGTACTTTTGATTTCACCAGTAGCAGGTTCTGACTATTTCTGTTTCCAACATTTCTACAAGACTTTGTGTTATTCTATCTTTTATTTTTTATAAATAATTATCTAAAAGTAAACTTCCCAAAGACTTTTCTTCTGATAGATTTTCCAAATTATCTCCAAAATAAATGATATATGTTAATGAACATAAAATTTATCTCATATATCATTATCATACATTTGCCATGACATGATTATATATTTTATCGACTTAGCATGTACAGAAAACAAATTCATGATCACCCAAGTTGAATTTTGCATATCCTTTGAAAAATTTTCTAGTATTCAATTCAGCATATTCATGTTCATATCTATGATTAAAACAAACAAAACAAGGCAAACCCATTTTAAAAGATGTTATAGTCTCTATTATTTTTTTTTTTTTTGCGGTACCGGGGATTGAACGCAGGGGAGTTCTACCTCCGCGCTACGCCCCCGGCCCTATTTTTTATACTTTATTTTGAAACTGGGTCTCACGAAGTTGCAGAGGGCCTCACTAAGGAGAGAGAGAGAGACAGGGAGAGAGAGAGAGCGAGAGAGGTGAGGCTGGCCACGAACCCGGATCCTCTGGTATCTGCCTCCCAAAGTACTGGGATTACAAGCGTGCGCCACCACGCCCGGCTATTATTTTCTTAAATACATTTTATAACTGAAAATAGAGCCGGTACTCTATATCCTTTCCAACTTTATATCTAGTGTATTAATTTTATAGATCATCAATAAATATTTCAAAAAATAGTTAACAAATTGATTCCTGTCTTATTAAACTTATCAAGAATCAAGTAAAAGAAAAAATAACTCATAAGACATTAGCAAATGTGGTTTTGTAATTGATTTTCATGCAAATCCTATGAATATCTAAATTAACTTATAGAAAATTTACCTTAATTTCTATTATAATGGAGAACAAATGAAATGAGATATTATGTAATAATTTTAGCTGAAAACATCACATATATATTATTTTGATCCCTTGACTTTTCATCTGTCATAACAAAATGTCTTAGATTGGTGACTTGAAAAGAAGACATGTTTCCCATAGTTCAGGAGACTGGAGGGCTAAGATCAGGATGTCAATATGGTTAGTTTCTCTTTGAGACTTCTTCTTTTGGATTGCAGGTGGACACTATCTCAATATTATCACATAACATCTGTGTACACACACTGTGAAAGAATGAGCAATCTCTCTGTTATGTCTTAAGACATAAATACTATCATGAAGGCCCCACCATCATGACTCCACATAATCATAGTCATCTGCCCAAAATAGCACATGCAAGTTCCATCACTTCAACATATGAATTTTGGCGGGTACAAACATTTAGCCCATAAAACTATTTCACTGATATACTTCAAATAGTTAAGTGAGATAAAATATGAGGGAGATTTTTCATCTAGAACATTGTTCCATTTTATCTTAACTCCTGCCCTAAGTACTAGATTCTAAAGTTGTGCTATTTTTTTCTTAAATAGCCCCTCAACTTCATCTATTTTAAATGTCAATAGAGGTTAATAAATTATAATGTATATATTCAATGTCAACATTTACATAAAACCTTTATAGCCATGTCCATGGTGGTGCATACCTGTAATCCCAGCACTTGGGAGGCTAAGACAGCAGGATATTCAAAGCCAGCCTCAGCAACTTAGTGAGACGCTCAGCAACTTAGTGAAAAACTATTTCAAAATAAATAAAATAAGGCTGGGGAAGTAGCTTAGAGGTAGAACACCCCTAGATTCCATTCCTATTATCATACACACACACACACACACACACACACACACACACACACACACATACACACACACCCTTTAGAATTATATCCTTTGGCCAGGCATGGTGGCGCATGCTTTTAATCCCAGTACTTGGGAGGCAGAGACTGGAGGATCCGGGTTTGCAGCCAGCCACAGCTACTTAGTGAGGCCCTCCGCAACTTCGTGAGACCCTGTTTCAAAATAAAGGATAAAAAATATGGCCGGGGGTGTAGCTCAGAGGTAGAATGCCCCTGGGTTCCATCCCTGGTACCACAAAAAAAACCAGAATTATATTCCTTTGTTTACTAAGAATTGCTAGCAAGCTCAATATATATATATATATATATATGTATATATATATGTGTGTGTATACATATATATGTATGTATACAATATATATATGTATATATATGTGTGTATGTGTGTATGTGTACATATATATAATTTGTGAAGTGTTTTCAAATAAATACTGGAGATAAATATTGGATAAAAAAGATAAACACTGATAAATACTGGATAAAATACAGATGAATGCTTGATAAAAAAGGCAATTAGAACAGAAAAAATTAATTTATTCATTTACTTTAAAGTGTACAAATTACCCCAAACCAGTAGCACAGTCTGCAGAACATAAATCAAAACCTTAAAACTAAATGTAGCATCTAAGTAAAATAAATGAAGACCAACAAATATAAAACACATGAAAATTGGAGGGCAAATAAAAGCAGTAAAAGGTCATTTTGATATAATGCCCATCTTATTAGGAAATAGGTTAAATTCTAGAGATAGTTTATTTGCAGAAGTTTAGCACTAGCAGATAAGCATAAATTTTTTATTTATGATTCCTAATGAATATGATAAAATATGAAATAGTAACCTATCAAATTACAAATGAGTTAAAATATCAATCCTTTTATATATACTTGAAATTAATATGAACAATAAATTAAATGTAATTAAATTAAATAAATAGCAACCCCAAACAAATTGACTGTTTCTAGAAAAAAAGAAAATATGCTAATTTTTCCCATGAAATCATTTTGTAATATTTGTCAGAAGATTACTGTACTTCATACTCCTTTGTAATTCCTATGTAAATATTACTTTCAAATTTTTAATAACATAATAATCTAAGCCTTCTTTACAAAAAACTAACAATATTTTAATGAGGTAATAACAATACTTTTGGGTTAGTTTGAGTGGTGGATCCCAAAATATAAATCCAAGTTTAAATACCTGAAAACAGCCAGGCATGGTGGCTCATGCTTGTAATCCCAGTACTTGGGAGGCTGAGACCAGAGGATCCTGGTTCACAGCCAGCCTCAGCTACTTAGTGAGGCCCTCTGCAACTTCGTGACACCCTGTTTCAAAATAAAAAATAAAAAAATAGGGCTGGTGGTGTAGCTCAGAGGTAGAATGCCCCTGAGTTCAATCCCCAGTACCATAAACATAAATAAATAAATAAATAAATAAATAAATAAATACCTGAAAACTAAGAATGTTACCTTACTTGGAAAAGTAGACTATGCATATGTAATTCATTAAGGATCTTGAGATACTTAATGTGCTGATGAGATAATCCTCGTTTATCTAGATGGACCCTAAATTCAACATGTGTCATTACAAGAGGGAATCAGAGGGAGATTATTTAAATATAGGTGGAAAAGAAACAACCACATAGCAAGGGATAGATTGGAATTATGTAGCTACCAGTCAAGAAATATTATGAATTTCAGGCAGCAAATTAAAGCAAACAATGATAAATGGGAATTGGAGTGATGCCTGTATATAATTTGATTTTAAGATTATCCCTTAATAGAATTTTGAGTGAATGTATTTTATAATGTTATGCAATTACATTTTTAGTATTTTTTTACAGCAGCTATCAACAGTGCTTACATTTTAGTTAAGTTTGTCATGTCAATGGAAAACAAGAAAAGTTATAATTTATTCTTAATTTAGTAATTCTAAGAAAAAAGAGAAAATACAAATTATTAATATCAGAAACAAAAGAGGTATATGACAACAGGTATAACGGACATTAAAAATAAAATAATATGAAAAATTCTCTACTCAAAAATATTATTATTGCTTAGATGAAATTAACTAATTCCTTGAATGATAGTATGCCAAAACTCACATATGAAGAATTAGACAATCTGAACAGAATTATTACTGTTAAAGAAATGGAATAAAACATTAACAGTATGTCAAAACAGAAAACAAAGTCCAAATAGTTTCATTGGTGACTTCTACCAAACCTTTGAGGAATAAACTATACCAATTTTCTATAATCCCTTTCAGAAAATAGAAGTGGAGGACTATTTTTAATATTTTGATTTTCACCCTATAATCAAAACCAAATAGAAATAGCAAAAATAATATAGATTAATATCTTTCGTGCATAAAAGCAAAAAAAAATCTTAGCAAGTCTAATCCAACAATACATAAAAAGAATTATACCAGAAGAGGGGAAGACTTACCCAACATATGAAAATCTGGTTCATCATTCAAAAATAAACATAACTCACCACATTAAAAAGCAAATGAAGAAAAATCTCATCAAAGCATTAATACATGCAGGCTGGTCATGGTGGTGCATTCTGTTAATTCCAGTCTAAGGCAAGAAGATGACAAGTTTGAGATGAGCCTCAGCAACTTAGGAAGAATTTGTTTCAAAATAAAAAAAGAAACAATGAAAGAACTCTAAGAAATAATAAATGAGTATAGCAAGGTTTCTGTTTATAAGGTTAATATGCAGGCCAACATTCCTATACACTGACAAAGAAAAGGTGAGGTTTGAAGATAAAAATGTATTACCATATTCATTCATATCCCCAAAATAAAAATTTTTAAGTATAAATCTGACAGAACATGTGCAAGTTCTATATGAAGAAAACTACAAAACACCAATGAAAGAAAATGAAGAAGTAAATAGAGATATTCCATGTTCATGGTTAGGAAGAAAATATTTTCATGATAGTAGTTCAATTCAATTTTAGCAAATCAATACAATCTTTATCAAAATCTTAGCTTTTTTTAGATTTGACAAACTAGATTAGATTGTTTATATTGAGTGGAAATAAAGAGAATAGCTAAGACAATATGAAAAGAAAAAATCATAAACACCACTTGACTTCAAGATATATAGATACACTGATTATGATAATGTGGTATTGGTGAAAGATCAGGTAACTACTCTGGAAAAGGAAAGAAAAACATATAAAGATAATAAAATGTATCAACTGGGCACAGTGGCACACATCTATAATTCCAGCACTTGGGAAGCTGAGGCAGGAGGATTGCAGTTTAGAGACCAGCATTCAGTACTCAGTAATTTTGTGAAACTCTGTTTCAAACACACACACACACACACACACACACACACACACACACACACACATTGTGGGTTGGGGTTAGCTCAGAGGTAGAACACCCCTGGGTTCAGTCCCCAGTACTTCACAAACAAAAACACTATTAGTAATTACCAGGGGTTAGGTGGGGGGAAGGGAGATTAATAGGTGGGTCATGGGAGCTTCTTAGAGCAGTGAAAATACATTATATGGTACTAAATTTATGGATAGCAATAATGATATACTGGTCATGGTTAGATATAGAGTGCACCCTGAGGAGCTCATGTATTTAGTTCAGGACTGACATGTAATGGATTTATCTGGGTGGTGGCCAGGGCCAGTAGCGTGTGGCTGGAGAAGGTGCATCCCTGGAAATGTGGTCTTACTGATTGTGCTTGTGTCTTGAATTCCCTTGCTTGCTTACTTGTTCTCTCTCTGCTTCTGGGCTTCATGATGTGAGGAGCAAACCCTTGTGCTCTCCCTCTTTCTGCTTCCCACTACTGCCATGCCCTAGGATCCAGTGTCCTAGGCCTCACATGAACTGAACCCCAAAATCCCCAAGGAAATTGTGAGCAAACAAATCTTCCTTCCTCTAAGATACATGGTCAGGTCTTTTGATTATAAATGCTAAGACATTTTTATGCAAACTATAGAATGTACAATACCAATATAAACTTAACTTAAACTATGACTTTGGGTTAAATCCATATGCCAATGTAGGTTTATCAATTGCAATACATATAGCTATCACTCTGGTGGGGGATATTGATAATGAGAAAGGCTATGCAAATGTGGGGAAAGGGGGTATAAAAAACTCTGTACTTTACTCTTAATTTTTCTGTGAACTAAAACTAATGTAAAAAAACAAAACAAAACAAAAGAGTGAAGTAAAAAAATGTAAAAAATAAATTGTTCCTCCATGGGAAATCAATCAACTATATACTATACAGAATTAAAAGTAATGAAATAGTTTTAAGTAATTCATAATAAAGAAATTTCAAATCATGAAAAAACAATTTACAAAATTGTACAAATTAATAGAATAATATAAAATATTTAAGTATTCAAACCACTAAAAAATATTTCTTATAAAAAATAAGTCCATAGTATTAGCAAAGGTACTAAGGTAGCTTTTATTTCTGGGCATTGAGGTTAGCCAGAAGAGTAGAGTTGAATGGCATTTCAATAAGATTTTTATTCATACATATGGCAGATGTCTAATATCTTAATTAAGTGAAGATTATGCGAATGTCTATAACATGATTTTCAATTTTTGTATGTTAAATATTTTGCTTACTCATTTAAAATGAAAAGTATGATTATATATTTTTAGTTTTTGATTTTTTTAAATAGACCTGACTTTCCATCATGTACAAAAACTGAAAATTTGGTAAAATAGTCATCAGACCTCAAAACTTCTCCATATTGCTCAATAGTATTAGTAGATATTAGATAAAAAATAATTTTGGAACTATTTCTATGTTTTGTGCATACATTTTTACCTTTTATATTGTTCCAATGGATGCAAAGTTTATTTTTGTGTGTGTGGTGCTGGAGATTGAGCACAGGGCTTTATGAATGCTAGACAAATGCTCAATCGCTAAGCTAAATACCTAATTAATAAAGTTTGTTGTTGTTTGTTTTTGTCATTCTGGGAATTGAATCCAGGGCCTTGTACATACTAGACAAATGCTCTAACACTGAGCTACATCCCAGCACAAGTTTATTCTTTGAACTTAAAAATTTTAGCTGGGCCTGTACTCCCAGTACTTGGTGGGGGGAGCTGAGACAGGAGGATCACAGGTTCAAGGACAGCCTCAGCAAGTATTGAGACACTCAGCAACCTAGCTAGACCCTTTTCAAAAAGAAATAAAAATTGGGCTGGGGGTGGAGCTCTGAGGTAGAATGCCCCTGGGTTCAATCCTAGTGCCACCAAAAAGAAAATGCATTCACCTTGTTCTTAAGTTTTGCTTAGTACTTGATGGGTTCTATTCAAAAGTGGATGAAATTTTTGTCTTGTGTCCAGATAATTTGCAATCTCCACTATTTCCTGTGGCTGTCTTTTTCTTTTTTTATACCTTATTAGTGAATTGTTATTAAACATCATAGTGAGGTTCAAAGTGATTGAACATGCATGCACACATCAGCTGGTGTGAATCCCTACAGGTTCAGCCCCCCTCCTCATACATGTTAGTGAGATTGGTACTGGTAACTTTGTATATTGACATAACATTATTTGAAGTGTTTCCTTCATCAAGTCTCCTTTTTTCCCTCCCCATCTCTGTCCTCCTATCTCCTTCCACTATTCTACAGGTCTTCTCTTTTATTTGAAGTCTCTTTTCTTTCCTATTTTTCACTAGCTCCCTCATATGAAAGAAAACATATACTTCTTGACTTTCTGAGACTGGTTGATTTCATTTAGCATAATATTCCTTAGTTAAATCCATTTTCCTGAAAATGACATAATTTTGTTGTTCTTTATGGATGAGTAAATTTTTTGTACATACCATGTTTTAATTTTCTATTAATTTGTTGACAGACACTTAAGTTGGTTCCATAATTCAGCTATTGTGAATTGTGCTGTTATAAATATGAATATGAGTGTGTCACTATAGTAATTTACTGTAATTCTTTTGGAAAGTTATCAAGGAATGGTATATCCAGGTCATATGTTGGTTCTATTCCTAGTCTTTTGTGCAACTTCATGCTGAGCTCTGTAGTGATTGTACTAATCTGCAACTCCACCGGCAGTGTATATGATTTCTGGGAGACTTCAGCACACTATTATCTACATTAGACAGATCAATCAGACCGAAGACCAATAAGAACACTGCAGACCTAGGTAAAACTATGAACCAAGTGGACCTAACAGACATCAACAGAATATTTCACCCAACAACGACTAAATGCACATTATTCTCAGCCATTCATAAAGCCTTCTCCAAAATAAACCACATTCTAGTCCACAAAGCAAGTATCAATAAATTCAAAACAATGGATACAATACAATGCATATTCTCAAACCACAATGGGCTTAAACTATAAATCAGTAACAAGAAGACACTAAGGAGCTATACCAATCCAGGGAGAATGAATCACATACTTTTGAATGAGGACTGGATAATATGGGAAATAGGGGAAGAAATTAGAAAATTTATAGAATCAAATAAAACTGGAGACAAGACCTACAAAAATATTTATGATACCCTGAAGGCAGTATTAAAAGGAAAATTTGTAGTATTGACTACCCACATTAAAATAAACAAACAAAAACAAGAAAGACTTCAAATAAACAGCCTAATGACCACAATGTCCTAGAAAAACAGGAACAAATCAACCCCAAACACAATAAAAGACAGGAAATAATTAAGTTTAGAGCAGAAATAAGTGATATAGAGAATAAAAATACAAAAATTCAATCAAATAGAAAGTTTTTTTGAGAAAAATGAGATTGACAAAAACTTAGGTATCTTAACCAAAAGAAAAAGATAGCAACCTAAATAAATAGAATAAGATAAAAAGGGAGTTATTACCACAGTCACCACAAAAATTCAAATGACCATCAGGAGCTACTTTGAAAACTGATACAAACAAATTGGAAAATCTAGAAGAAATGAACAAATTTCTACTTTTACAATATTCTCTAATTGAATCAAGAGGACACAGAATACTTTAATACACCAATATTAAATAGTAAAATTAAAGCAGCAATTAAAAGCCTCCCAAACAAGTAAAGCCCCATCCTGATGTATTCTCAGCTGAATTCTACAGATCTTCAAGGAAAAGCTAAGCCCTATACTTCTCAAATTATTTCATTTGATAAAAAGATAGAATACTTTCTTACTCATTCTACAAAGCCAGCATTACCCTGATACCCAAGACAAATAAAGATACTTCAAAGAAAGAAAATCACAGACCAATTTTCTTAATGAATATAGATGCAAAAATTTTTAATAAAATTCTAGCAAATTGAATACAAAAACACATTAAGAAAAGAAACACACCAAGAAAATCATCCACCATGAAAAAGTTGGTTTTATCCTAGGAAAGTAAGAAAGATCCAACATACACATGTTAATAAATGTAATTCATCACATTAGCAGAATGAAAGACAAAAATGACAAGATCTTCTCAATAGATGCAGAAAAAGCATTTGACAAAATTTAACATCCTTTCATGCTAAAAAACACTGAATAAACTTAGGCATAGAAGGAAATTAACTCAATATCATAAAGGTAATTTACAAGAAACTCAAAGTCAATATCATACTGAATGGAGAAAAACTGAAAGAATTCCCACTAAAATCAGGTACAGGACAAGGATGTCACCTTGTCAATCACCACTTCTATACAGCATAGACTACAAATTCTATCATCTAGAGCAATAATACAAAATAAGGAAATTAAAGGTAATTAAGATATTCTAATAGCACCACAATTAAAAATAGATCAACAAGTATATGTTTAGATGTTTGGCTCCTCTATAGATATTCATTAACTGAGTAAAGACTACTCAAATATAAGAAGCTTACCTTAGTCAGATTTATTATTAAAATCATATTTTAATCAAAGATGCTTATCAGCACTAAAGTTACACATTTTGATCAAGGAGGTTAGAATGTATCTGAAGAATATTTTCATTGAAGCTTCACAAAATAGTACTTGTCAACCAGAAAATCTGATATATTGTTTAACATACACACACACACACACACACACACACACACACACAAACACAAACACACACACATATCCTTAACCCAAAAATGAAATTATTTTATTATAGATTCCTAAGAATACAGTTTTAGAGAATATTCTCAAATACATATAAATTGTGTACAGAACTGTACATTTTCAAGTCTGTTCATATTTAGTAATCAGCCCACTTGATTTTCAATTAGTTGAGGTTACACAGTTCCATTTAATATGTGAATTATTCAGTTTAATTAAAGTAACAAATTCAAACTTAAATGTGCTCAAAGGGGTAGAAAAATTAATTGCAATTTAGAATGTAGAATTAAAAAATATGTCCTCCAGCAGCCTGGAACTTAAAAATATTTGAGTAACATTTGAAAAGTTACTCATTTGAAGCTCAAGAAACATGCCAAACTTACATACATTAAATAAACCATGTTACTAATACATTACTTGATAATTTCACAATTTCTTTCAATTGCTTGCCAAGTGAAAGACACAGAAGGATATGGATTCAACAAAAAAAAAAGGAAAAAAGAAACTAGGCAGCAAATATTATAGCACTATAAATTGTCTTAAAAATAAAATATTGCTTTTATTTAGAATAGCATTTACAGATCAAGAGTGCAATACATGAAAAGTGTTTAGCATTTATTTTTTATTATTATTTTTTTTGTGGTACCGGGGATTGAACGCAGGGGCGTTCTACCTCCACGCTACGCCCCCGGCCCTATTTTTTTATGCTTTATTTTTGAAACTGGGTCTCATGAAGTTGCGGAGGGCCTCACCAGGTAGAGAGAGAGAGAGAGAGAGAGGAGAGAGAGAGAAAGGAGAGAGAGAGAGAGAGAGAGAGAGAGATCACAGGCGCGCGCATGCGCGCTGAGGTTGGCCGCGAACCCGGATCCTCCGGTCTCCGCCTCCCAAAGTGCTGGGATTACAAGCGTGCGCCACCATGCCTGGCTGTGTTTAGCATTTATAATCACAACATTGAACAAGCATGTATTCTAGAATACTTACTATGTGAGTCATTGCACTAGAAATTTTATGAAGATTGCCTACTTTTTATGTTTCAATTACTTGATAAAAATATATATTTTGTGGATGGTGATATAATAAGTTGGATTAAAGTTTTATATTGTAGAGTGTGTTTGTGATTTAGTATTTAACAATAAGTATAGATTCAGATAGATTGCACAGACACCACAGATAGTAGCAAGTAAGAATTAAAAATGGAAATGGCTTTTATGTCCACATGTCAAACTTCCTAGAATTAAAATGTAGCTTCATGAATCACATCTTTCTGTATTTATCGATGGCTAGGCCACATGTCAAGTCCTGTTTATTATTGACTATATGATGATTATTGATTATGAAAATATAACCCATTTTTTCACTAAAGGGAAATAGTATTTATTATCTTTAATATTAATTTATCTTTCTGTCCAAACTCATTCAGATATGTACTTTAATATTTTGAATGAAAGATGGATTTTTAAAGAATCATCATGATTATCCCCTACATTGAATTTGAGATAATGTAATGCCTCTAAGGATTTTCTTTTCTCTCATATTACTCGCTCAATAATTAGAAGGCATTACACAATCAATGTTTATTTAGTGATTTACTGTATTAGTTTGGCCATGTCCATGTCCCATATTAATAGTGGTAATCAAAGCTATCAACTCACTCATATTTCTCATAAGCTGTAGCATCTTAAAATTATGAAAATATGGTAATTCACACAAATAGTGTTCTGTCTGTTGTTTACTTGTAGAAAAATTCATGTGATACAGAAAATTATATAAATGGTCTACTTATGACAATATCTATCTCTTATCATCTGTAAATAATTTATTATACTAGTTACCTAGTTTATACTCAGATGATTATGACTCTTCTCAATTGACAGTGAAAAAATAAATTAGAAGCTGTCATCTTCATGCCTTCACATGATTATCTTCAAAATACCCTTTGCATATGCAAATATCTTCAGAATTTTCCTTAGCTCTATAATACACAACTCTAGAAAAAAATATTTGGAGTAGGCACAAAATTGCTATTTAAGCATATTTTAGGAGAAGTAATTAGTCTGTAAGAGGAAGGATGGCAATGCCTCAATTTATCAAGCATTTCACAAATTATGAGAACTATTGTCAATGGTTCTTTTGTGTGTGTATATGTAGTACTGGGCATTGAACCCAGAAGCATTATACCTCCAAGTTATACCCAGCCCTTTTTATTTTTTATTTTTTGTCTTGAAATAGGGCCTCACTAGGTTGTTGAGAGTCTCACTACATTGCTGAGGCTATTCTCAAATCTACAATCTTCCTCTCTCAACCTTCCAAGTACTGGGATTACAGAAGTGCCCCACCAAGCCCAGCCATTGGTTATTAAGAATGTTAGCAGGGCAAAAATTGGAAAAAAAAACTGATAAAAGTCCTTCCTATTTTAAGTCATCTGTTGGGATTACACAGCCACAATATTGGAATATTAGACACTTGTATTCCTGTGATACTACTATCAAGTAAGCAAAAACAATCAATTTCTTACAAATCTAAAGCTTAATAAAATATAAAAGTTTGATAGAAAGCAAACTACAGAAATTTAGGATGAATTTCTATGCATGTAGTATGCCATGAAGTGTTTAAAAATTTTAGAAATAATAAAGAAATTATTTATTGTTGGTAAATTATTTGCTACATATGTGAAAATATACAAAAAAGAACTGATAATTTTGTCCTTTCTCTTTTCATAATGTGTGATTTCAATGCTTCTGAGCAAACAAAAGTAAGTATAACTAGAAGCTTATTAAAATCTTAGAATAATCCCATTTATCTGGAGTTTATGAATAAAAAAATCTTGATCTCTACACGTTTTAGGTTTTCACTTGGGGCCCTTCAACAAAAATTCAGGTCAACAAGAGAAAAAGATTTTATTAACTCCTACAGTGCACATGATGCAGGAGAATTATCAATGAAGAGTAACCCCAAGATGGCTTAGAATTCCAATAGCCTCTTGAAAAATGATAAAGTTGTAGAGAATTGAGAGTAAATAGGAAATAAGTTTTAGGCATCCATAAACAGGATTTGGAAAACCAAAAATATGGAGGGAGCCTAATGGAGTATGGTTCATATACAAATTGCTTTGGTGCCTTCTCTGGGTTGATAAATACCTGAATTCATCTCAGGTGAAGGGGAATCCTTATTCTGCCTTCGTGCAGAAACAGAGGAGGGTAGGGAAAGTTGTTCCTGCATTTGCTGCCTCTGTAATGTCTTCAGTTCAAAATAACTTTCATGTCAAAGAGGCTTATTTTGAGATGACATTGTGGTTTCCTTCAAGTAAAGTAGGGGGAAAATCCCCATTAATTCAATACAAAGCAAGTAAGAAAGTTTATGCAAATAAAAAAATGTAAAATATTTAATTTTTATCATTGTAATGGCTATAGTTAATAAAACTAGTTTATCTAGTGAGAAAAAGTTGATAATTTAAATGTAAAGGATCATGTCATTAAAATTGGCAGTGTCTTTTCTATTGCATATTCTGAGTTACTGTTAAAAGATGTATATTTCTGAGCCAGGCGTGGTGGCGCACGCTTGTAATCCCAGTACTTTGGGAGGTGGAGACTGGAGGGTCCGGGTTCGCGGCCAGCCTCAGCGCTCTCTCTCTCTCTCTCTCTCTCTCTCTCTCCCTCCCTCTCCTTAGTGAGGCCCTCCGCAACTTCGTGAGACTCGGTTTCAAAATAAAGTATAAAAAAATAGGGCTGGGGGTGTAGTGCGGAGGTAGAACGCCCCTGCGTTCAATCCCTGGTACCGCAAAAAAATAAAATAAAAAAATAAAAAGATGTATATTTCTGAATTTGTTGGTACTTACGTTAAAGTCTAATGCTCTAAATTATCCTTAAAATTTTAAAGTAGATATTAGAATTGGAGGATCAATTGAACAACTTGTACTTGCTTATCAAATTCATCAAATATGATCAACTCCTCCCAATAAAATTTAAATTTATTTTTTTATTTTTTATTTATTTATTTATTTATTTTGCGGTACCAGGGATTGAACCCAGGGGCGTTCTACCTCCGCGCTATACCCCCGGCCCTATTTTTTTATACTTTATTTTGAAACCGGGTCTCACGAAATTGCAGAGGGCCTCACTAAGTAGAGAGAGAGAGATAGAGAGAGAGACAGGGAGAGAGAGAAAGAGAGAGAGAGCTCAGGCTGGCTGCGAACCCAGATCCTCCTGTCTCCGCCTCCCAAAGTACTGGGATTACAAGTGTGCGCCACCATGCCCGGCGCTAAATTTTATTTTTTAAAATGAATTTTGAGCTTTGGTTGTGTAACATCTAATGGACAGAGATTCTCCAGAGATTAATGTCACTTATTTGGGAATGATAATGGAAATTTGCAATGAAATTATGCTTGCCATGGTAGACTACAGGCAATACATTGAAGGAGGCTTAGGCAAGACACAGTATTTAAAAAAAAAAAGACAGCTATACTGGATACAAAATGCATTGGTCTTAGAGATCCACAGCAAGAGTTGGTGTCAGCTCACTGGTGGATGTGATATTGTTGGGCAAGTGTTCTGCCAGAGCATCTTGTTTGAATGGTTGAAGTCTTAAATAATATTAGAAATAAATTTGATTATTCCTGGGGGCGGTGGTGTGTTCCAGCAGTTTCAGCTAATCCTGAGGCTGTGACAGTAGGATTACTTAAACCCAGGAACTAACATAGGGGGACCCTATCTCTTAAAACAAAAACAGAAACAAACAAAAACCCTGTGTTATGGAAATTCATACACACATTCATGGTGTGCAAAGAACTTTTGTATACATACCAGGTGTGCAAAGAACCAGAATAAATCTCTTGTGGGACCATAGAAAGTCCCCAAGTCAGTATTTGTCAGAGACACACATGAGCCTTCTCTTTTCACTACTTCCAGGATCCTGTTTGGTCTGGATGTAAAAAGACCAATTTCATCTTGGGTTCATCAGCTTTCACAATGGTTTGAGGAGTAATTTTCATTTTATCTCCCCCAGTGGAGAAAAAGTGTTTAGAGTTTATTGTAAAGTAAACACATATTGTTATTTTTGGTGTTTCTAACCAATCATCTATTGACATATTAAAGTAGTTCAATTTTCAGTCTGTGGTCCTCAAATGTTCCTTCTATCAGGAACCCATACAATTGGTAGTACAATGACAATACAAAGACAACTACTCATGGAAATGCATTTACCAACATTTCTAATCATCATAGGTTTCTCTTCTAAATAAAACTTTCTTTTTTTACAAATTCCAACATTTATCTGAAAATGGAGCTTTGTCTTCTATTCTTATAGTCTAAAGGCACAGAGAAAGCTGCTACTACTTTTAGTGGAATGTTGGCATGTGTTATATAGAGTCAATATCTACAAGCTATTGATTATTTAAACAATTCAGCCCTGTGGGTCAAAATCTTCAGATGTTTTGATACAAGTATCCAGGCACAAATTATCCAAGTAAGTGAATTTAAAGATACATTTAACTGACCTAAAATGCAATAATGGAATATTAAATTTAATGTGTGCTCCATCCTAAATATCAGGATCTTTCTACCATGGGCAAGGCCATGATTCTTGCTGTAAGAAATTAGTCTTTATTTTTCCTCCTAAAAATATTGCAAAATTCTTATACTAAAAAGGACATAACGCATAATTACAAGTAAGACAGAATTTGAATAATAACATTAAAGAAGATATTGCACAATGATTCACAATATAGGTAAAATAACATGAAATAAATCCAAAGCAAACATTTCAAAGACAAGTATCAATTTAGAGTAATGGTTGTCAACTACAGTGTCCTTCACAAGTATGCACTGGGATAGTGATTAAATCATAAAATTCAATAATGGGTGAACACATTGTTCAGGAGATGTTCAGGAAAAATGGAATGTGAGCTGATCATGTTATATAATATGGGGTAAGGAGCAAGAAACTTAATGTATTAAAAATATAAAATGGGTTCATTTGTCCACAGAATATGTGATTGTGGTCAGAGATGGAATATTGCCTTCTCAAAATGTACAAAATACAAAGGATGACAGAGAAAAAAATAAAATATTCAATATTGTTCTGTTGATGTACAGTTTTGTTGTTATTGACACTAACTTTAGTATTATTTTAAATACTTCAGTTGCTTTATAAATAACAAGATAATTCTAGTACTTGAAATTGTACTATGAATACAAAAAAGGAGTGGCAAACTGATTTAAAATCTGCAATTTTCAGCCATATTGTCTTCATTCAATTTAATAAATGAAAATTTTGTTGGAGAAGACAGAAGGCTTGACTGTAATTGAGAGAATAAAACAATTTTTTCTAAAACTATTCATAAATGCTTAAGACACCAACCATGCCTTTAGGACTCAATATCTCTGCTTACCTGGTGTTATATTCACACACCTGAGGATTTCTGTGACATCACTTAAGACTAACATTCCTACATTACATATTCCCCCAAAAGACTCTAGAAAACAATCCTTAATTTCTATTGGCTTTTATCAAGCTACATGCTCATTTTAAGCATACAATGTTCAAAGGGTTTCATGATCTTCTATTATTTATCTTCCAACTCCCCCTGCCCCCCACACTAGTTATTCCTAGAATCTTTAATGATTTTGTAAATAATGACTTTTCAAGAAGAGCCTTATCTATTCCCATTTATTGAAACATTTCTTATCAGATCTCCATAGTTTCACAGAAGTAGCTCTTAAATTCTCTAGATTTTGGCAAAAAAAGAGTTGGTAAAATATCAGCCTGTCCTGTTCATTTAGAGAGAAACATTATTGGCATTTTCAGCAGATGATAGATTGCAGAATATTTGTGGATAGTAGGTAAGACATTTTTAGCAAGCAGAAAACCATAAAATTTTAAAAAGAAAGATGAGTAAACACAAAGAAATAAAGAGGAAAGGAGCTTGTGAACAAATATCCTTGATTAGGTTATTAGGGTAATTAGGGTTATTAGGGTAGACCGAGTCCAAATTTATTGTAGACATAAACATGGGTGCTAGTGTTGCCACTGTTTGTTTTCCTCTGAGATAGTAGAAGAAGGAACATTTTACACACACATTATGATGCTTATTTCATCTAAATATTTCATAACATATATATATATATAGAATTGAACAATTAAATGATCATTTGATTATTTTGAAATCAAAATAGTTGATTGATTTCTAGTCCTGAGGTAGACTCAAATAACCCAGTAGGTTGATTGGAAAATTGAATGTTCAATCCTATTACATGTTCATAAAAGCTTATTTTATTATAGTGTATCATTTACATTTCCCTATATATTGACAAGTTATCATTTTTATTTGTAGTCAAAGACCAATAATTTCTTTCAATTATTTTCCCTTTGTTATATTTGAAAAGTTTTTGACAAGCTGAATTATGCATAATGACCTAACTTTTCTTCAATATTACATAAATCTTTGGGTGATATAAATACAGTGAATATTGGACATCAACATATTGAACATTCCATCAGGTATGTATTTTCATACTTATAAATGAAAGGAACCAGTTGTTTTTCACTGTAATAAGTAAAATTTCATTAAACCACTAATTTAATAATCTATCCTGTGCATCATTTATTTGAAGAACCACCTTTTATTATTATATACTTAACTAATAATGAT
>PVJS01031578.1:0-23308 GCA_004027185.1 Glis glis | reverse complement strand
GGAGACCGGAGGATCCGGGTTCGTGGCCAGCCTCAGCTCTCTCGCTCGCTCTCTCTCTCCCTGTCTCTCTCTCTTTCTCTCTCTACTTAGTGAGGCCCTCCGCAACTTCGTGAGACCCGGTTTCAAAACAAAGTATAAAAAATAGGGCCGGGGGTGTAGCGCGGAGGTAGAACGCCCCTGCGTTCACTCCCCGGTACCGCAAAAAAAAAAAAAAATCATAAATGATGGAAGCACTAACTGCAGTGGAAGCTGATCCTGTGTGGCTGCACTTGGCTGGCGGGGAAGTGCTTTCTGTCTATCAGCCCTTTGGGCGCAGTCTCCACCTCTCCCTATTGCTTCACTCTGAGCCCAGCACTGCCCTGGGCAACCAGTGAGCTCATGGGAATAGCTGGGCAAGAATTGGTCCCAGAATAAAAAAGATCACATACAAGCAAGCTATACCAAGCCTAATTTATGAACCCCAATTGCAGGAATAGTCTAGAATTTAAAAGTATGTTTTTCCCAGTAGTAAGAATGAATAATGCCAGGCATGGTGGCGCACATCTGTAATCCCAGTACTTGGGAGGCTGAGATTGGAGGATCCGGATCCGTGTTCGTAGCTAGCCTCAGCTACTTAGTGAGGCCCTCTGCAACTTAGTGAGACCCTGTTTCAAAATAAAGACTGGCCGGGCATGGTGGCGCATGCTTGTAATCCCAGTACTTGGGAGGCGGAGATCGGGGGATCTGGGTTCGCGGCCAGCCTCAGCTACTTAGTGAAGCCCTCTGCAACTTTGTGAGACCCGGTTTCAAAAATAAAGTATAAAAAATAGGGCCGGGGGTGTAGCTCGGAGGTAAAACCCAGGTTCAATCCCTGGTACCACAAAAAAAAAAGAAAGAAAGAAAGAAAGAAAGAAAGAATAAAAAATAGGGCTGGGGGTGTAGCTTGGAGGTAGAATGCCTCTGGGTTCAATCCCCAGTGCCTCCAAAAAAAAAAAAAATGAGTAATACTTGGTTTTAGAGTAGTCTAAATTTGGGAGGTGATTTGAGAGAGACCATGTTTCAAATACCCATCAATGATGAAAAGAATCTTTCTGTGCAAAAGGAGCTTGGGATGAGCCCCCCCCCCCGGTGGGTGTGAATGTTTGGAAAACCCCGTATTGAGCTAGGTGCAGGGTGGCTAAGTGTTTGAGCCCAGCGCAGCTTGGTAGCTTCAAAGTCCTGCAGGCGAGGGGAGAGGGCATCTTCCTGGAGTTCTCATGTAATGGGGACACCCAAGGCCAACACACTGTGGATGTGAGGCCCACACATGCCCTCGTCCAGCGGTCCAGCCCTTGGCTTAGGAAAACCCATTTGGACAGAGGGGTGATTTGGCAATAGCTTTGTAACCTATTGGGCAAGTTCTGGAGCAGAGATGCTGGCTAAGGACCTCCCTTGCTGGGATGTAAAGCACTTCGGTTGAAGGCTGTGAATTTAGAGAAAAGCACCCATTTTTTCAAAATAGAGCTTTAAAGGAGAAAGGACAGAAGAGGGAGGTGGCATAAAAAGAATATAATGAGTTTGTCGATGTTTAAAATAGTGCCCTGAGTTAAATGTATCATAAGTTATCTTCATGAAGTTAAGTATTACTAACAAAAAGCATGTCCTGAATTAGAAAGGCACAACAGAAAAGTTTGTAGTGATTAGTTGGGTGTGGTGGTGCACACCTGTAATCCCAGCTACTTAGGAGGCTGAAGCAGGAGGATTGCAAGTCGGAGGCCAAGCTGGGAAAATTAGCAAGACCCTGTCTTAAAAAATAAAAAGGGCTGGGGATGTAGCTAAGTGGTAGAGTGCTTGCCTAGCATGTGCAAGGCCCTGGGTCCAATGCCAAGTACTACCAAAAAATTTACAAAAAAAGTTTTGTAGTTATTTTGAGATTGCTCTCAACAGGCATGCAGGGCAGGGAGGGTATCGGCTCTTAGGGTGACCCGCTGAGGAACCTCAGGGGACCGTTGGCTGGTACATTTAGCCCTTGGAACAGGAACACCCATGTGCTCGGTAGAAATTTCATGGCACAAGACAGCTGCATGGCACATCTGTTGGAGAGCCAAAACATCAGTTTCACAAGCTTTAGTTGGGAAAGATTCGGCTTGGCACCAGTCCTGTAAGAAAGCCCTGAGATACTGAATTGAGTGCGAGTTTGATATGCTGGGAGTCTAATGAAAGTTAGTCTTTGTTCCTGAAGGAAAATCTCTAGTCCTGTTACAAGCTGAGCTGTCGGAAACACACTGGGGTCCTGCGATAAATCCTCATCCTTTGAAAAAGGACATTGAAAATTAGGGTTTGTTGCTGGGAAGAGAGTCAAGAAGAACCTCAAAATCATAACATAGGGAATGGTTGAAATGGTGGTGACAGGTCTCCAGTTTAACCTGAAGAGGAGAAAAAGGAGGACTGAGATTCTGTGGCCATCTTCAGATAGTCAAAGGCTTGACCAAGGCAGGCCTTGTAAAACAATGTCTGATGTTTATATCTGACAATAAATGAATGAAAAGAGAGTAGGTGTGTGTGTGTGTGTGTGTGTGTGTGTGTGTGTGTGTGTTGTTGTTGTTGTTGTTTTTTAGGGAAGACCAAGGGCGCATGGTGAAAACCACAGGGAGAGAGTTAAGTGTGAAACTCCATAAAGTTGATTTGTAACACCAGGGCTTAGAGAAGGGTAGATTCCGTAGGAGGCTGAAGGAGCCTCTGTTCGTAGAGATTTATAAGAATGCCTACCTGTAGCGTTAACCCAGATTCTTGAGAAGTAGGTCAAAATCGACAGGTGAGGACTTTGGAGTCAGACAGACCGGGGAGCAAATTACATCTCTGCCATTTAGCTGTGTGAGGTCAGGCGAGAGATCTGCCTTAAGTATTCATTTTTCCATTTGTTAAATGGGATAATAAACCCATGTTAAAATGTTATGGTAAGGACTTCCGAGCTGATGCATGTAAAATTCTAGAAACAGAGCGGGCTCCAGATAGATGTTATTGACTTCCAGGGATTGATGGCTTCCAAAATAGCAAAAGCGTGAGTTCTAGAAACTACTGGAAGGCGGCACTTAGGAAGTCCACAGGATTTACCTCATCACCTTTGTTTCTTCAGAGTCTGACACAGGGCCTGCCTGGGGTGGCATCTGTTGACTTTATGGTCAGCACTCTGGTTAAGTCATGGCCCTGGGCACTCTAGAAATAGGCTCTCATTGAGGCTGTGTGGCCAACAGAGGCGGTGTGCATGGAGGAAGGAAAGTAGGCGTGCTGTCAGACAGAAGTGTACGTCCCAGCTGTCTCTGGGTCACATGGCTCACCCTTTCTGAGTTGCCTTTTTCTCATCTGAAACAATATCCTTTCTTCTCTGAGACAGGAATAAAATCACACGTGCAAAGGACTTGATATACTTTTCTCAGTGGGATCCTCTTAACAATTCAGAAAGGCAGATAATGTACTCTACGTTTATAGAAAGAGGAAACGAGATTTAGAAAGTTCAGATGACTTGCCCAAGCGAAGAGCAGAACTGGTATCGGTACAGTTATTTTAACCTCAGGGCCCATCAGCTTTCTCTTCCAAGTCATGACTGGAGCATTTTGAGTGTCTACGGTGTGCTGGGTACTGTGTGCTAAGTATTTCCACTTAGCACGTCTAGGTTCCACGTGGAGATGTTAGTCCAAAGAGACTCCCAAGTCTCTTTGGAACAGTTGCAGCATGGACTTTCTTAGACCCTTGGGGAAGGTCATTCTTCATGGGACCGTGGTTCTTTTTGACACCTGGCTTTGGGAGGACGTTCAAGGCACAAGTGAGGAGAGGAGGAGATACCGGTCCAGGTGGTCTTATCAGCTGCTCAGCACTGACCGTCACTAGAGGGACAGGTGGTGTGTATCTTGAGCAGTGGACACCATCAGCTGTCAGACAGTTGGGCCAGAGTCCATGGCCTGCAGCCCTCCTCCGGTCTTCTCCAGCCCATAGACTTGTGTGAGATTAGATAGTGTTTTAAAATGAACTCCTTGTGGATAGTTAAATCATGGGTTTTCACATAAAAGCATATCATTTCAGATGTTTGGTTTCTCTTAAGGAATTGGACAGTCTAGCGGTCTAGCGTCCCTGAACTCGTGTTCTCCCAGGTCGCAATCCACCTGCACTGTGTGATACCTGCTTCCATTAGGTACAGCGAGAGTGCCCGTGGCCCCCAGATGACTTGTCTTCCTCCCTTTCCTTCCCCCACTGAGTAGTTTAAATTAACCTGTAGCACCCATGCATAATTTATGTTAGTAAGAATAAAAACAGCTGGGAGAATGTTCCTGATTTTTTTTATGATGTCCCCCCCCCCTTCCTAGTCTGTGACTGCAATGGGAAGTCCAGGCAATGCATCTTTGACCAGGAGCTTCAGCGACATACGGGCAATAGGTTCCGCTGCCTTAACTGCCAGGACAACACGGACGGCGTTCACTGCGAGAGGTGCAAGGAAGGCTTCTATCGGCACCGAGACCGGGACCGCTGCCTGCCCTGCAATTGTAACCCCAAAGGTATCTGAAAGGGGGGGACGATAAGAGGGAGAGGAGAGCGAGAGGGCCGGAGGAAGCAGGGACTGATGGAGAGGAGGAGGGGAAGGAGGGAGAGAAAAAGAAGGAGGGAGGAGCAAGCCGGCCAACAGGGATGTTCCACTCGAGGAGCAATTGGGAATCTACCAGGCATTGGTGGTTTCAGCCATTTCAATCTGAAGGGACGTTGTTTCTCTTAGACTGGGTTTGGTGGAACAGGCTGTGGTCTTTCAGCCACGTTGGCTTGAATTCGAGTGCTGAGAGTCACTTGATGACTTTTCCAGGCAGATGACAAGTTTTTGACCCAGGGACAAAGGAAGCTAGCTGTCTTCCAGTGACAGCTCCTCACATCCATCACCATCCCACCGACCAACAACTTGAAAAATAAGGATTAGAAAGGTCGGCTTCTGGCACTTAGCAATATGAAATAGTTCTAATAAAAGAAACAAGTAACTAGCCTTTCACAGAATGTTTACAAGAAAAAATAAAATAACAGTAGAAAGCTCCTAATGGAAGCTGGACGTGGTCGTGTACGCTTGTAATCCCAGTACTTGGGAGGCTGAGACAGGAGGATCTGGGTTCACGGCCAGCCTCAGTTACTTAGAGAGTCCCTCCACAACTTAGTGAGACCCTGTTTCAAAATAAAGAATAAAACATAGGGCTGGGGGTGTAGCTTGGAGGTAGAATGCTCCTGGGGTCAATCCCCAGTTCTGCAAATAAAAATAAAAATAAAAAAAGATAGCTCCTAACGGGGTGGTGGGTGCTAGGTGTGTGTGTGTGTGTGTGTGTGTGTGTGTGTGTGTGTGTGACTGGAGATTGAACCTAGGGATGTTTTATCTCTGAGCTACACCTCCCGCCCTATTTTATTGTTTTTATTTTGAAACAGGATCTCACTAAGTTGTTAAGGGCCACACTAAGATGCTGAGGCTGGCCGCGAACCTGTGATTCTCCTGCCTCAGCCTCACAAATACTGGGATTACAGGTATGCACCACCACGTGTGGTTTTTTTTTAAGTGTCCACACAATGCTGTAGTCACAGAACCATAGATGTTTATTGCACTCACAGATACACACCATACTCTCGGGGTCCAGCCTGAGAGTGGCACGAACTGACAGAGAAGTAAGTGTGGACGGCCCGAATAAGCAGCACCATGGGCCGGGAGACAAGTCAAGCAATATCTCGTTTATTTAGGAAGACAGTGCACTTTTAAAGTAAAGGCCATAAAGGAAATTCCAGAGCGATAGGGTGGGGCCCAATGGCACGCGACGGTCGGGTCATTACGCCCCCCCCTGTAACCTATCATAGGCGGAGGCACCTGTTGTCTGTGAGCACGGAAGGAGGTAACTGCCTATCATAGCCCTCCTGAGGTTAGATGGGGCTATCCGCGGGAATCTTTGCCATTGATATGCTGAGTCACTGCCATGTGGAAGAGGCCCGGTACTCTAGAGCAGGCTTCTGTTAGTCCACCAGGCCCTTTCATGGCACCGGGTGGGGGGCCCAACACTATACCACAGTCATCGTGAGCAGACAGCAAACACAAGTCAGTAAATAGAAGCAGGGAGAGGCAGGTGGTTCTGTAAATAAGTTATTTTTTAATTGCCTTATTTGTCTGTCATCTTTCTTGGCATTATCTACTTCTCTTTGCTAGGAGGTGTTGAATAGCATAGCATGATGAACACTCATGCACTCACAGCGTGTAGCCTCTTTGCACGAACGTGACTCAGCATAGCTCTGTGGGCCCAATTCATAGCTGCTGCTGAAAGAAGCTAAAAATGGCCCATTTTGGCACAGCCCAAATGAGTTGCTGGTAGAATGTGTCAGTAGCCTTATAGATAACTGGGGTGGCCCCGTGGTGATTTAGACCCATATCCCAGCACTCAGTCCCCGGTTCACCCACGTTGCCATCACAGTGTGATTTGGGTCAGATTTACTTAGCTTTATGGTGGAGAATCGGCATCCAGAATCTTCTGAATGTAGCAATTCTCTCTATGAATCAAAGAACCTCATGAAGAGACATTATTGCTTTTCTTTCTCTTTTTTTTTTTTCTTGTGGTACTAAGGATTGAACCCAGGGGCGTTCTACCTCTGAGCTATACCCCCAGCCCTTTTTATGTTTTCATTTTGAAACGGTCTTGTTAGGTTACTGTGAGTCTCACAACTTGCTGAGACTGTCCTCCAACCTGTGATCCTCCTGTCTCAGCCTCCTAAGTACTGGGATTATAAGCATGTACCACCATGCCCGGCTAAAGTATCACATTTTAATGGGCATTTTACCTCTCTGAGGAGCCCAGGTCCCGTTAGAATAGGCAGATTCATCGCGAGACACTGGAGCTGGGTCTTCCGAGCAGAGTGGTCTGAGAGAAGGTAATTAGAGATTCAGCTGGCTCAGCTGGAAGGCCTGGGTGAGACAAGGTTATAATTCCAGAGGAGACAAGGCACCTGCTGCCTAGCAAAGATAGAGGAGAAGGAAGGAGTCGGCAACTCTTCTTTCTCAGTAGGTCATCCCCTGCTCACCCAGCAATTGAGTGGCCTGGCTCTTTTTTTCCATGGAGAATAGATACCCCAGGCTCCCTGAGGACAGCCTGGTAGGAATGGGTGGAGCCCGATAATGATTCATATCTTACATGATAGCTAATGTGTTTTCTAAGTGCTTTACATCCAGAAATTAATTAACCGTTACAAGTAAGTTCCTGAAGAGGGCGCTATTATTTTTCCCCCATTTTACAAGTGAGGAAAGGCTTGGAGAGGGAGAGGAAGAAACCTGTCCAAGGTTGTAGCGCTATGGGGCAGACCAAAGGTTCGAGCCCAGGTTTGCAGACACCACAGATCATAATGTAGAGAAGAAGGCCGGGCGTGGTGGCACACGCTTGTAGTCCCAGTACTTGGGAGGTGGAGACCGGAGGATCCGGGTTCGCGGCCAGCCTCAGCTACTTAGTGAGGCCCTCCGCAACTTCATGAGACCCGGTTTCAAAATAAAGTATAAAAAATAGGGCCGGGAGTGTAGCGCGGAGGTAGAACGCCCCTGCGTTCAATCCCCGGTACCGCACACACACAAAAATAATGTAGAGAAGAGTGGTGGGTTTTGGAGCCAGCCAGCTAGGATCAAATCTTGGTACTATCACTACCACAGGGTCGTCTCGGGCACATTCCATAAACACTTACTGCTCCAGTGTCCTCATCTGAGAAAGGATGATCAGGATATTTATATCACAGTACGATGCAGAGATAAAATAATGTTTGTTAAGCATGGTAGATAACACAATAAGTTGTAGCTGATTGTAGTTGTTATTATTAAGATGGGGGTCAAAGGTTTCAACCTCCTGGAACATTAGCCCCCCTCTTTTTTTAATGAAGTGTGAAAAGAAGCCTTGTAGAAGCCATATATTTGATCTAAAACTATTTATTAACATATTACTTATTATCAACACCCCCCAGTTGGCAGTGAGTATTTTTAAATAGTTTTCAACAATGGGGAAACTTCCCTAGAAAGTTAATGATGGCCCTAAAGTCTCCGAGCAAGGGGACTGCAAGAACCAAAGTTGTAATCTAGGTCTTCTGCCAGAGAATAGTTCCCTGTCTTGTTCACCTAGGAAAGAAAAAGTAAAAGAATGCTGCCCTTTTATCCCCAAAGGCAGACAGTCAGGGGTCCAAGGAAAACTTCATGGGCATTGTTTCCTAAGATCTTACTAATGCTTTATACTTTTCCAAAACATTTTCATATACTATATCTTTTGGCTCTTTTAACAGCCTGACAAGCCATATGTGTTAATATGCTCTGCATCTCCCATCATGGACCTGGAGAAACAGAAGCTTCAGGGTCTAGCCTGCCCCCGCTGAGTGACCGTGAGTGGGAGACTGTTCCTGCCACCCGCTGTCTCCTACCACACATGGGCTGTGCAGATAAGAAAACCAGAGGCACAAATTTAATTTCCTATGTGATTTCTCAGTCTCCCAATAAACTAGGAAACAATTATCACTTTCAAAGGATACGTGGACCAGGGAATTTGTTGTATATTCAGTTTCAAATGCAAAAGGACGTGGCTTACCAAAAAAAATGCCATTACTCCACGCATGGCAAACCAAGCCAGCAGCATTCCTAATTTCCCGAGCGGTACAGATTTTGGACTTCACTTCAGTTTCTCATAAATTTATTTTTAGGTGATGGCTTTGTGGGCTCTGCAACAGGAACAAGTTGTCATCAATTCATAACCACATATTTTAGCCCTGCTAAGCTTATGCACATTCTTTGAGATTTACTGGGCGTGTGTGCGTGTTTTTACCTCCCGTGTCACCTGAACTCTTTTTTTTTTTTTTTTTGGCAGTACCGGGGATTGAACCTGGGGGCATTCTACCTCCGGGCCTCACCCCCAGCCCTATTTTTTATTCTTTATTTTTGAAATGGTCTCACTAAGTTGCGGAGGGCCTCACTAAGTAGCTGAGGCTGGCTGCGAACCCAGATCCTCCCATCTCAGTCTCCCAAGTACTGGGATGACAAGCGTGTGCCACCATGCCGGGCTTCACCTGAACTCTTGAGGTGTGTGAAGACATCAGTGATATTGGACTTATTCTGTTAATATTATTATTGTTTATGTATCATATATGTATTCATATAAACATTATTTTGTATAAGCATATAACAAAGTAAAACACAAATATAACCTAAAATATATTATATAACATAACATATAAATATGTTAAATAACATAACAAGATATAATATAATATAGATATAACAAATAATGCTTACACAAACATATTATAAACAATATATTTAATAAATATATAAAATATATTGATATATAAATATGTAAATACACTTAAATATATAAATGAACATATTTATATAATTGTATTATGTTTATATATCTTATATACTTATATATATAGTCGATTATTCAGATTATAACATTTGCATTGCTATTTAAAATATGCCTTTAAATACAAACATATAGAGATATTTTTAAAGGGTTCGCAAAAGGAAACAAACACTCTTGGATTAACTTTTATTTTATTTTATTTTATTTTTTTGCGGTACCGGGGATTGAACCCAGGGGCATTCTACCTCCGTGCTACACCCCCGGCCCTATTTTTTATACTTTATTTTGAAACTGGGTCTCACGAAGTTGCGGAGGGCCTCACTAAGTAGAGAGAGAGACAGGGAGAGAGAGAGAGAGAGAGAGAGAGAGAGAGAGAGAGAGAGCTGAGGCTGGCCGGGAACCCGGATCTTCCTGTCTCCGCCTCCCAAAGTACTGGGATTACAAGCGTGCGCCACCACGCCCGGCTGGATTAACTTTTAAATATGAATCGTCTTGTATACCTTTCTGAGTCCTCCATTGCATGCAGACGCTATGAACATAGCCCTGAAATTGCGCATCGGCTCAAGGATTGCGTATTGAAATAGGAAGCTATTCTTCACCTGCTCTTTAAGCTCAGTCATTCACAATCCCTTAGGACCAGCTCATGATGTAGGAATCAGGACAGGTGTTTTTATTCTAGTGAGACATTTTGGAAACTCAGTGCTATTATTTTGTAAGTTTTGGATCGTGAAACACATTAGACACATTCACAGTTGGGGACTATGAATGTTTCCATGTCGCCTTTGTAAGCTTGAAGGCAGCCTCAAGGGTAACCTGCTGGTGTACTGTAGGCACTATGCTAGTATATTAGTGCAGTATAAACTACATTTTTTGAGCACCTACTGTACATGAGACACTGAATTAGGCGCTTTGTACATATTATCTCATTGTCTTACAACAGCCCTAAAAGGTATATGCTGTTATCCTCATTTAATAGAAGTAAGGAGCAATTTGCCCAAGGATACACAGCTGGTGTTTGAGTTGAGCTATGTGTTGGACTTCAAAGCCTGGGCTCTTTTGTTGTTCTTCAGCTTCCCCATGGAGCAGTATTCTCTAGATGTTCTCTTACAGAACACTGTGTCTGTCAAGACAATAATAGGAGCTGGTGTGGTGGCGCACACCTGTAATCCCAGTACTTGGGAGGATGAGACAGGAGGATCGCAGGTTTGAGGATGACCTCAGCAAGTAGCGAGACTCTGAACAACCTAGTGAGACCCTGTTTCAAAACAAAACAAAACAAAACAAAACAAAACAAAACAAAACAAAACAAAAAGATAAAAATAGGTATTGCCTCAGAGTGTCAAATAATGTTTAGAAACACTGGCATTTAAAAGTTTAACAGGGGCTAGGGGTGTAGCTCAGTGGTAGAACTCTTGCTTAGCAAGTGTGAGGCCCTTGGTTTAATTTCCAACTCGGGGGGGAAAAAGAAAAAGCTAAGCAACTTTCTTGCCTACGGAATGTATTATTATGTTATAAATCTCTGAAAGATTTAGTAGGTGGTGCACACCTGTAATCCCAGTATTTGGGAGGCTGAGACAGGAAGATTGCAGGTTCAAGGCCAGCCTCAGAAATTTAGCAATTTATCAAGACCCTCACCAACTTAGTTAGCCCCTCAGCAACTTAATGAGACCCTGTTTCAAAATAAAAAAGGGCTGGGGGCATAGCTCGGAGGTAGAACACTCCTGGGTTTGATCCCCAGTATCAAAAAAATTTTTTTTGTTATATGTCATTTCCCAAACTCTTGAACAGGGAATACTTATTTTCATGTGCTGTTGGGATGACAGTTAATACCTCTCAGAAGAATGTTTTGTAGAATATCATCTAGGGCTATTTGGACCAAACCCAAAGCAAAGTATGGTCTTTCCTACCTTATGAGGTTTTTATTTTCCTTATAATAATTCACTTCTTAAAAAAAACTACTGCAGAGAGAATTTTCTGAAAGCATAAATACCATTCACTTGAACAGGAAAAAAATGTGTTTTTGAATCCCCAAATCAACATCCATTTAGGTTAAAAACAACCAAATCTCATTACAGAGAAACTTCTATTTAACGTTACTTATCAAAGCAGAATTCAAAAAGGAGTTTCCTTCCAATCTCTGTTTGCTGACCATTTATAGAGCAGTGCTCGTGGTGGGTCCCAAATACCAAGACCCAGTCTCTCCAGATTCCCACCTCCTTGTGTTAAGCTCTGCAAATTCCCCGCTCCTTGACCTCGGCGCCCTCAGGTGCCAGTGCGGCTGCTTGGCTTGGCCCTGTCCTGAGACTCCTCCTCTCATCACCCTCTCCCTTGATCGCTGGGGCTCCAGTGCTGTCCACAGTCCTCTCCCCTCCTGTGTCTGCACTTCAGAGTGATCTCCCATATGTGATGGCTTCCTTGTCAGCCTGTGTGCTGAGGGCTCTGACATCTCCATCGCCAGCCCCTCCCTTGGGCTTCGAGGGAGCATTCCCACCTGGATATGCCGCTAGAAGGTCAGGCGCATCCGGCCAAGGCTAAACCCACGGCCCGCAAGTACTGGTCCCTCTGGGAGTCCCGCCTTCCCGTGGCTTCTCTGGCTTGTAATCAGCATCGAGGTCTAGCTGGCTGAGCACTCTGTGGACCTGGGTGTCATCCACACGTCTCTTCTTCCTCACCATCCATTAACCCCAAAGTTGCCCTAAGCCTGTTCGTTCTGCATCCACAGTGGCTCTCACTGCATCTTCCTCCTTCTCGTCCCAGGCTCCCCGAATCCAGGCCATGATGGTTGGGGTGCAGACATGCTGGTCTTGCCCTCTTCAAGCCTTCTGCAGGTTGCTCCAGAGTTCTTTCTAAACTGTAGGTCTGCTGAGCATGGTGGTGCATGCTTATAATCCTATAATCTAGTCTTGGGAGGCCAAGACCGGAGGATCGCAGGTCCAAGGACAGTCTTGGCAACCTAGCAAGACCCTGTTTCAAAATTAGAAATAAAAAGTGCTGAGGGTGTAGCTTGGAGGTAGAATGCCCCTGGGTTCAATCCCCAGTACCAATAAATAAATAAATAAAATAATAAAATAAACTGCAGGTCTGCTCTTGTCACGGCTGGCCTGTGCCTCTGAGAGCTCCCTCTTCTCCAGAAATAGGTCTGTTATCCAGCTGCCAACTTGTAACCCCCTCCTAGGTAGTGTGAACCGAGGGCTGCTTCAGGCCCTGCTGCATTGTGGAGATGTTCACAGACTCTAATTGTGAATGTGGCTAGTTTATTTCATGTTTCACGTGCCACACAAAAGTGAAGCCAATGTCTTTATTGATTTGAAGTCTTTCTACTAGTGAGTTAAAAGATCGGGGAAAGATAATGGATCAAAAAATAAAGCTGTCATCCCAGTAAACGGGAGGCTAAGACATAAGGATTGCAGGTTCCAGGCCAGCCTCAGCAATTTAGCGAAACCCTCAGCAACTTAACAAGACTCTGTTTCAAAGTAAAAATTAAAAAGGGCAGGGGGTGTAGCTTGGAGGTAGAATGCCCCTGGGTTCAATGCCCAGTACAAAAAAAAAAAAAAAAAAAGAAGGAGGTTGGGGTGTAGCTCAGTGGTAGAAAATCCCTGGATTCAGTCCCCAGTAAAACACACACACACACACACACACACACACACACACACACACACACACACTTCACACACTTAAAACAAAACAAAATAAAAAAAACACAAACAAAATTTAGTGACTAGTCAATGTTTTCTTGGCTTAATAGATTGTGGCTAGCCTACTTATCACAGATATTTGAGATCTATGGAGAATCTTACAGATCTACCAGCCTCAGGGGATTGTAAAGTAACTGCGGCACACCTAGCTAGCTGTCCACCTTATCTTTTGGCTCTCTGTCATCTCCTTTCACCATAGTCCTGTCCTCTTCCTTGACATGCACATCAACAACAGGTTTCTGGCCCTTTCTTTGCGTTGGACACTGTACTGAGCGCTCAGATACAGTAGGAAACATAAGCAGGCACATCGTAAGTAAAGCCGGGCCGAGGGCTGGTGCAGGGGCGGAAGGATATTCTAGATACAGGAGTCAGAAAAGATTTTTCTTTTTATTTTCTTTTTATTTTGTATTGGGGATGGAACCCAGGGGCATTCTACCACTGAGCTACACCACCAGCCCAATTTCATTTTTTACTTTGAAACAGGGTCTCACTAAGTTGTTGAGGGTCTTGCTAAGTTGTTGAGACTGGCCTTGAACCTACAATCCTCCTGTCTCAGCCTCCCAAGTATTGGGATTACAGGTGTGCACTACCATGCCTGACCAGAAAAGATTTTTCTAGAGAAGTAATATCTAATCTCACCTGAGTGCTGGGAGTGGGTCAACTAGGGGCAGTTTGGGGAAAGGGCTTTCCAGGATAAAGGAGCAGGAGGCACCAACACCCTGAGGGGAGAGCTTAGCACCTTCCAGAACAGGGAAGGGAGCTGGGTGGCCAGAGCTTAGTGAGCAGGTGTAGGAGGTGGGGTAGGAGAGGCAGGGTCTTGCAGCTAGGATAGGAGTTGTGTTTGACTCTGTTAATAGTGGAGTGCCACTAGGGGACTTAAAAGACGACCTGATCTGACCTCCCTTTCCAAAAGAGCTCTCTGGCTTCCGTCTGGAGACTGAGCATGGAGAGGCGGGGGTGGGGGTAAGGAGAGAGTTCAAGGCAGGGTCCAGGTGAGAGAAGATGGAGACTTGCACGGGGCATTGGAAAGTCAGGTGGTGCGAGGTGGTGAGGTTCCACGCTGGTGCAGGTCGTCGCCCTGAATGCGTCTCAGTTTTCATCAACACTCAATCTGAGAGGTTGCGTCTATAATAAGAGCGTGTCTATAGAAAACGGAGTGGTCAGCGTGCAGCGTGAGGGTGGGAGGCTGCATCAAGGTGGGAGGGGACTGTCTGCCACTCCAGGGTGAAAGGCCTCTTTGTGCTCTTAAAAATCACATCCTGCAAAGCCAGGCATGGTGGTGCATACTTGTAATCCCACTACTTGGGAGGCTGAGATAGGAGGATCACAGATTCGAGGCCAGCCTCAGCAACTTAGTGAGGCCCTCCGCAACTTAGTGAAACCCTGTTTCAAAATAAATAAAATAAGGTTGGGGGTGTAACTCAGAGGTAGAATGCCCCTGGATACAATTCCCAGTAACACACACACACACACACACACACACACACACACACACACACACACCTGCAAATACTGACCCCTAAAATATGGTTTTTTCCTGGCAGAGATAAGGGAAGATGTTGCTCACTGTCTGACTCAAGCGCTCTTCTAGGATGCAGATGCGCTCATTCACAGATTGTCTCTTTCTTGATATTTCAAAGGCATTATTATTATTATCATTATTATTATTGGTGGTGGTGGTGGTGGTGTGATGCTGGGGATTGAACCCAGGGTCTCTCACATGCTAGGCAAGCGCTCTACCACTGAGCTACACCCCCAGCTCTGAACTTCTAAAAAGCAGTGGACTGCATGCTGCTTAATGCCAAATCAGAGCAGATGTGAAAATAAAAAATGCTTTTATGAGGCATTTCATTTCTTTCCGTGAAGCAGACATCCTCAGCTGTCAAAACTCTCCGCCCTGGGTGGAGGGACACTGAGATGATGCGGGCGATCGCTAAGGCAGCAGGGTGGAGATTCCTTAGCGGGAGCTGAGCTCTCCTAGGGTGAAAGTTGCTCCCCATGCCTCGTAAGTGAAGTATTTCCTTCTCCTCTTCCCTTTTCCCCTCCTTGTGAGTTACAGGTTCTCTCAGTGCTCGATGTGACAGCTCTGGACGGTGCCGCTGTAAGCCTGGTGTGACAGGAGACAGGTGTGACCGATGCCTGCCCGGCTTTCACACGCTCACGGATGCTGGGTGCACCCAAGACCAGGGACGCCTGTGAGTATCCGCCCCCCACCCTGCTGTTAGTAGCGGGAATGACAATTATATCACAGCGGTGACCACTCACTAACTGAGCACCTACAATGTGCCAAGCACTGTTTTGATTATGTCCCGTGGGATATCTAGTTTAATCCTCACACTGACCCTAAGGGGTGGGGATTGTCATTATACTCATTTTAAAGATAAGAATTTTAAGCCGGGCATGGTGGCCCATGGTAATCCCAGTACTACAGAGGCTGAGACTGGAGGATTGCAGGTTGGAGGCCAGCCCTGGCAACTTAGTGAGACCCTGTTTCAAAATAAAAAATAAAATTGGGATGGGGATGTAGCTCAGTGGTAGAATGCCCTTGGGTTCAATCCCCAGTACCATACACACAATCAACAAACAAACAAAAAGATAAGGATTTTAGGTCCAGGTGTGATGTTGCTGAGTACTGACTTGGGAGGCTGAGGTTTAAGACCAGCCTCAGCAACTTAGAGAGATTCTCAGCAACCTAGTGAGACCCTGTTTCAAAAGAAAACATTAAACCATGAGAATTTAATTTGCCCCGTGTTACCGGTGAGGGCGAGCCTGCTATTCAGCCCAGAGTTTGGCTCTTGAACCCACGGTCTTCACCTTGACCTGTGCCTCCCTTAATAAACTAGGATGGAGGGACAGCATCCAGCACATTCTAACCTGGCACCTGCTTTGATGTCAGTGAACTTGGCGCAGAAGAGCTTTTCTGCGTACTCTTGGTCCCCTTTGCCTCTATCCCTCCTCAGATTCTTTTTTGGAAGGAGATGGAGAGTACATTATAAATCACATAGCCAGCCTGCAGAGATGCAGAGTCGGGGACGGGAGGAGGAAGGGGTTGGCAGTGTAGCATGAGCTACAAGGCTGCTGGCTGAGGAACTGCTAAGACAGGGAAAACCCAAATACACCGTCTAGGCCTGAATAAACCCTCTGAACCTACCCGGCTTCTCCTGCTCTTAAGTACTTGCTCTTAGCTGACTTTAAAAAGCCACCAGTTTTACATATGCTCATGACACCTCTGGCATGTGGGGCATGATGGTAGCAGATGCATGCACAGACTTATATCCAACCTGCAATCACCTGTCCCCACGCCTCAGCCTATAAATATCCCCAAACCCAAAGCTCCGGGAGGTGCCTTTGAGACCCCGCCCCCACATTTCCACACATGGGCACATTGTGGATAAACTCTTTTTCTTTTGCAAAACTCATTTCAGCGATTGCCACACTGCATGGTAGGCAAAGCAGGCCTGGTTCGGTAACAATTTGGCAAGCCAGCCAGGAGCGAAGTCCAGATGGACCTTTTGCCAGTGGCTCGTAGTCTCTTGCCAGTGTCTCCCGCGTGGCCGCTTGTCCCAGGGCGGGTCCCTGGTCCTTTCCCTGGCTTGGAACGGCCGGCCTTTAGCACATAATTTCACTTTTGCAATAGAAAAATGTCTTCTGGGTTCGGAGGATGTCTTTAGTGAGTAATATCAGCACGAGTTCCTTCCCTCTGGTTTGGCCTTCATTGTGAGGGTCCCGATTCAAAGATGCCCGATATCAGGGAAGGATCAGGGACTCTCCACTCATAGATGTTCTCTTGGTTTTCTTTGGATTCTGAGCTCTCATATAAGTATATACTTCTGTCCGGCTGAACCTGAATTTGAAGCAATGGGAAATATTAATTCCATACCACACGCAGCCCATTGGGTTGTATTCTTCAAAATTGTGAGACTTTAAGCAATGAATCCATGAAAAGGAAAAAGATGATACTTTTCTGTAACACCACATGGCCACAGTGTTCTTCAGACTCCAGAGAAAAATGGCCTGAAAACGGTTGGGTAACACTCCTTCCCCCTTGCCCACATCTTCAGCCCTTGCCCTGATGGGCACTACCCTCTGGCCATACTTACCCTGTCCTAGTTACTGTTGTTCAGAGCTCTCTTATCTCTGGGCTTTTCATAGATTGCTCACTTTTAGCCCTCCCTGACCCTTTCTTTGGGGCGGGGTACTAGGGATTGAACCCAGGAGCAGTCTACCTCCAAGCTACACCCCAGCCATTTTTTTTATATCTTATTTTGAAACAGGATCTTACTAGGTTGCTGAGGCTGGTCTTGATCTTCCTCTCTCAGCCTCCAAGTACTGGGATTACAAACGTGCGCTGCCATGCCTGGCCCAAATGATAAATCTTAAAAAAAAAAAAGTTGGCCAAACAGCCAACCAAACTAAACAATTTAGAAAAGAACCTGGAGCTGGGTGTGGTGGCACCTACCTATAATCCCAGTATTTGGGAGGCCAAGACAGGAGGATTGCAGGTTTGAGGCTAGCCTCGGCAATTTAGTGAGACCCTGTTTCAAAATGAAAAATAAAAAGGGCTGCAGTGTAACTGGGTGGTAGAACGCCCCTGGTTCAACCCCCAGTACCAAAAAGAACTTGGTTACTTGGTTTACGTTCTGGCACAAACCTGTCGTTAGGGGTGGGTCACAAACAGCTCGTGGCCTGGCTGTCCACAGACCACACCCTGGGCAGGATGGCATAGGCAACTGCTTCCTTACAGGGTGCGACAGCTCAGCGTGAACGGGGAGGCGAGGAGACTCCTCAGCTTGGCGATGCCTGCTCGTGGGCACCACTCTTTGGGTATAGTTGCAAAGCATTTGGGAAACCGTCCCTAATTTCCTTGCTCTTCTTTCCCAGCGACCTCAAGTGTGACTGCGACCCAGCTGGTGTGGCAGGGCCGTGCGACTCTGGCCGCTGTGTCTGCAAACCATCTGTCACCGGAGACCGCTGTGACAGGTCTGTGTGAACTGCGTCCCTCCGGACAGCAGGGAGAGTCCCTTGACAACTGGCATGAGAATTAATCCTTTGAGTACAGTTGTGGAAGAGAGGACACTGGACAAATGTTCATGAGCTTCTCTCTGCTCTCTGTCCTCGAAAACTGTAAAAAAATACATAACCTAGCTGGGTATGGTGGCGCACGCTTGTAATCCCAGTACTTGGGAGGCTGAGACTGGAGGATCTGGGTTCGCGGCCAGCCTCAGCTATTTAGTGAGGCCCTCCGCAACCTAGTGAGACCCTGTTTCAAAATAAAGAATAAAAAATAGGGCTAGGGGTGTAGCTTGGAGGTAGAATGCCCCTGGATTCAATCCCTAGTACCGCCAAAAAAAAAAGGAAAAAAATTATATATCCCAACCCCAAAACTCCTTGGACTCCATGTTCTGCTCAGGCCCCTCCTTTGTTTCTACTGTGACAGAGGCAAAGGCCCCAGGAAGTCCCCTCGCCAGCTGGCTCTGAATCCAGGTGCTCACATACAAGGTGGTATGCAGTAATGAGATCACATGACTTAAGTTGGTCTTGGGAAACGCCTGGCCTAATTAAACGGGTTGGGAAAATCCTTGTAAGAGGGACTATCACAGCGTATGGCCATATATAACCATGGAGAACTGAAAGGCACCGCCCCGGGGCTGGGATGGTGGGGACAAGCCCACACAGGAGCCGCGCAGCCGCGCATGATGTAAGAGCCCTTGGGCCTGAGCCATGGTGGGGCAGGTGGAAGAGCACAGGCTGTCCCCGCTCAGGTACCACTGTGGGATGTCCCCTAAGGACCAGCTGGGCTCAGACTAAACTCTTCCCTGTCCTGAGGCTGCGGTGAGCAGAGGGACTGTGAGCTTGGCCCAGGGGCGAAGCTTCTTCCTCGTTTCCTAACAAGTAAGAAAGCAGCTCTTTGGCCCCCTGCCAACCACTTCTACCTGGGCGGAGAAATGCCAAATACATTCCTGGCTTGTGTTTTCGGGGGTTCGTTGCTGCTGAGGTGCAGCTAAGGAGAAATAGCTAAGTGTTAAGAGAGAAGGCACGTTTTGAAAGCCTTTAATCTCAAAATATAACACGGAAATAGAAAGCCACACAAACCAAGTGTTGTCATCACCGCCAGTAAAAAGTAGATCTCAAGCTGGGCGTAGTGGCACATGCTCGTCATCCCAGTGCTTGGGAGGCTGAGACAGGAGGACCCCAGGTTGGAGACCAGCCTCAGCAATTTAGTGAGATGCTCAGCAACCTAGAGAGGCCCCATTTCAAAACAAAAAATTTAAAAAAGGGCTGAGGGTGTAGCTCAGAGGTAGAACACCCCTGGGTTTAATCCCCAGCAACGCATGCGTGCGCGCGCACACACACACACACACACACGTAGACCTCTCTTAAGAATGTGCCATTCCAATGACACTAGCGGCCCTGGAAGTGACCAGTGTTATTGGCTTTCTTCATCATTTGTTATCCTAGTGTGTTTCTAAACACTATCATTTAGATTTGCCTGATTCCCTCCCTTCCTTTATCCTTTCCTCTCAACTCCGTCCCTTTCTCACTCTATCCCTTTCTCTCTTCCTTCTTTTCTTCCTCTTTTTTTTGTGGCACTGCGGATTGAATCCAGGGACATTTTACCTCTGAGCTACACCCCCAGCTCTATTTTATTTTTTTATTTTGAAACAAGGTCTTGCTAGGTTGATGAGAGTCTCACTACTTGCTGTGGCTGTCCTCGAACCTGCGATCCTCCTGTCTCTCAGCCTCCCAAGTACTGGGATTACAGGCATGTGCCATTACACCCTGCCTTCCTTGTTTTTTAATTTCTTTTAATCTACAGGTTTCTTCTCCTAGAAACCACAATTGTTTAAACCCTGCTCTTAGAAAAAAAAAAACAATGCATGTTCATTTACAACTGTTCTTGGAGGTGTCCATGGTTCTCAGCCAACGTGCTTTTCTGTGATATTGCAGAGTGAACATACCCCTGATGTGTGATGGTCCAGTAGCTTAGTCTACATGACTGGGAGGCAGGTGAACGTGAGTTTGAATCTTGCCTCAACCACGTACTAGCTATATGACCTCAGACAAGCTCTTGTGTATGAGTGTGTGTGGTGCTGGGGATTGAACCCAGGGGCATTCTACCTCTGAGCTACACCCCCAGCCCTATTTTATTTTGAAACAGGGTCTCACTAAGTTGCAGAGGGCCTCGCTAAGTTGCTGAGGCTGGTCGCGAACCTGTGATCCTCCTGTCTCCCAAATACTGGGATTACAGGTATGCGCCACCACACTCAGCTCTCAGACAAGCTTTTTTTTTTTTTGTGGTACTGGGGGTTGGGCACAGAGGCATTCTACCTCTGAGCTACACCCCCAGGCTTATTTTTTATTTTTATTTTTGAAACAGGGTCTCACTAGGTAGATGAGTCTCACTACTTGCTGAGGCTGTCCTCGAACCTTCAATCTTCCTGTCTCAACCTCCCAAATACTGGGATTAGAGACGTGTACCACCACACCCAGCTCTCAGACAAGCTTCTCAATCTCTCTGGTCTCCTCAGCTAAGAAAACTAGAAATAACAATGCCGGTCTCAGGATTGCAGGAAGGATTAAGTGAGAGGGTGTATACATATGGTGTCTAGCTCAGCATAGGTGATCATGGAAATTGTCATTATTTCATGAGGAAGGAGGCAGTTAACTTGAACAGAGAAAAGCAAGTCCTCCCCAGCTCCCACCCTCTTCCCTGGGCCCGCACATCTGAGACCTGCCTGGCAGCTGTCCTCAGAGAAGCCACTGAAGGTTTGGGCTGGGAGCAGAGGTGACCGCAAGCCTGCACTGGCCTTGCGGACTGTCTCTAGCAGCCTTTTCTTTGTCCTCACTCGCCCTTTCCCCTGTGGGCCAGAGCCTGGATACGAGGGGCAGATATGAGCCCGGGTCTGTTGATGATCAACACCTGGTGGTGTTGCTGATGGATCGGGACAGCTGAGTGGATGCGGAGGAGGGAACCTGGCCTCCGCTGGTCCTCACTTGCCCGGGACAGGGCTGCCCACCCCTGCCCGCCCCTCCCTGCCCCGCCCATCTCCGTCCCTCACCCAGGATGGGTCAGCTGTGGAGCTCCAGACCACCGAGGTGAACGGGATTCTGCTCCACTGGACAGAGACAGTGAACGTTTCACGTGCTCTTTTGTTTGGGGGACTGTGATTGTCCATCAGGTGGTCTGGGGTGGAGGTAGTATAGGAAACTTGCCATTTCCCTCCTCTGGGAATTGATGGGGCCGAGAGAGAGAGAAAGTAGGAAGAGACTGAACCAGTCATTGTATTCTCTATATGAAATAAGAAATGACCTATTCTATCATCTGATTTCTAAAATGCTGCTGCAGGTGTCGGCCAGGTCACTATCACCTGGACAGGGCCAACCCCGAGGGCTGCACCCAGTGTTTTTGCTACGGGCATTCAGCCAGCTGCCGCAGCTCCGAGGACTACAGTGTTCATAGGATCACCTCTTCCTTCCATCGAGGTAAAGTGTTCCATACCTGATGTGTGTGTGTGTGTGTGTGTGTGTGTGTTTATTTATTTTGTGGTACTGGGGATTGAACCCAGGGTCATTCTACCTCAGAGCTACATTCCCAACCCTATTTTATTCTTTAATTTGAAACAGGGTCTCACGAAGTTGCAGAGGGCCTCACTAAGTTGCTGAGGCTGGCCTCGAACCTGTGATCCTCCTGTCTCAGCCTCCCAAGTACTGGGATTATAAACGTGCGGCACCACACCCGGCTTATTTTATTTTATTTTATTTTATTTTATTGTGGCACTGGGGATTGAACCCAGGGACATTTTACCTCTGAGCTACACTCCCAACCCTATTTTATTTTTATTTCAAAACAGGGTTTCACTAGGTTAATGAGAGTCTCACTATTTGCTGAGACTGTCCTCAAACCTGTGATCCTCCTGTCTCAGTCTCCCAAGTACTGGGATTACAAGCATGAGCCATCATGCCCAGTTTAGGGATAACTTTAAAAAACAATTTAATAGCCGGGCGTGGTGGTGCATGCTTGTAATCCCAGTACTTTGGGAGGCGGAGACCGGAGGATCTGGGTTCGTGGCCAGCCTCAGCTCTCTCTCTCTCCCTGTCTCTGTCTCTGTCTCTGTCTCTGTCTGTCTCTCTCTCTCTCTCTCTCCTTAGTGAGGCCCTCCACAACTTTGTGAGACCTGGTTTCAAAATAAAGTATAAAAAATAGGGCCGGGGGTGTAGTGCGGAGGTAGAACGCCCCTGGGTTCAATCCCGGTACCGAAAAAAAAAAAAAAAAACAACTTAATAGAGATTAGGTTTTATCTCCCTGCGTTTTCAATCCACATTTATTTCAAAATCACAAAAGAATGATTCATTTGGATTGGGGAGTTCATGAGAGCACCCCTGGAATCCACATCTACTTCTTTTACATACATTAAGTTCATGTATCTGAAATTAGTGAGCAAGCTGCAGAGCACTATAAAAATATTTGAGAGTTGATATTATTTCAACTAGTCCTAGTTTTTTTTAATATAATGGATCCTCTCTTGTCACTAAGGCTAGGTCCTGTTTATGTAAATATAATAACAATATAAATTACGGGGAGATAAACGTGCTCTTATGCGAGAGTCGGACCCAAAGATGAGCGGTTGAAACAGCTGTGGGGTGGGAGAGGGTGAAGTTGAGACCCAAGTAGCGAGGTGCGTGGGGACTCTTGAGCACTGTAAGGAGTTGCAGAAACACTGAGAAAACCCCACTTTCTACTCACTGCGAGGACTTTTGGGCAGCAGGTCTTGCTGAGCTCAGTGGGTGCTGAGGGCTTGTCCCCAGCGCAGTGGTTTTGTTTGTATTCCAGATGTCGATGGGTGGAAGGCTGTTCAAAGAAATGGGTCGCCTGCGAAGCTGCACTGGTCACAGCGCCATCGGGACGTGCACACCTCAGCCCGACGATCGGACCCTGTCTATTTTGTGGCTCCCGGTATGTAAGGGATAACTTTTCCTATAGACGCCAACTTATGAGACTAGGAGTCAGGATAGAAAAATTGAGTTAGAAAATGTGGGCTCCAGCCGGGCGTGGTGGCGCACGCTTGTAATCCCAGAACTTGGGAGGCAGAGACCGGAGGATCCGGGTTCACGGCCAGCCTCAGCTACTTAGTGAGGCCCCTCCACAACTTCGTGAGACCCGGTTTCAAAATAAAGTATAAAAAATAGGGCCGGGGGTGTAGCTCGGAGGTAGAATGCCCCTGGGTTCAATCCCCAGTACCGCAAAAAAAAAAAAAAAAAAAAAAAAACAGG